>SJYC01143159.1:22-54603 GCA_006408675.1 Madoqua kirkii
CCCATACCCATCCTTAGCCCCTCCCCTCCCTCATAACCCTGCCCAGGCCTTTCCCTCCCCCATTTGCTCCTCCCACCAGCCCCACCGGGCACATCCCTGACTCAGCGGGGCAGGAAGCTCATGGTGTAGTTTGGAGGAATAGTGGCAAAGCCCACGAGTTTGGGGGACACGTTGATGTCCTGGGGTGACTGTGGGGACTTGAAGCGGAAGTTCTGCATGATGGTGGTGAAGAAGAGGAAGAGCTCCATTCTGGCGAGGCCTTCTCCAAAACAGTACCGCTTTCCTGAAGGACCAGAGTGGGAGGCATGGAGGTGAGGCCTGTTCTCACCGTTGCCTGACCCCCTTTACCGAACCCCAGCCGTGTCCTCTCAGGGAAGAAGGGCTGCAATATCGACGCTGGAGAGAATTGCAGAGAAGTTGCTACTCCTCTCTGAGCCTGTTTCCCTAGAACTTTTGGTGGGATGAGCCCAGACTGTAGCAATTGGAACTTTGGATGCCCCTTGCCCATAAATATACACTCAAGTATGGCTACTGCTGTCATTGCCTTTCTAAGAATCTGAAGGATTTAAATGAACTTGGACTTAAATTTCTCACTCTGGGCCTTGATTTTCCCCATCTCTGAAAAGGGTACGATTCCTTTTCTTTTGCTTTGGCCCAGGCTCTTGGTAGTCATGGAGATTGCTGATTGGCCCCAGGGTATATGGTAAGAAGGACTTCCAAGCTGGAGAAAGAAGCTAGGTTATGCCTTAGAGATGAAGGAGGCCCCTGTGGGTGTTGACTTGGCAGTGTCTCTTACCGATGGAGAAGGGCACAAAAGCATCACTCTTCTTAAATTGCCCCTTCTCGTCCAGGAAGTGCTGGGGATTGAAATCTCGGGGGTTGGAGAAGAACTTGGGGTCTCTCAGCACGGAACCCAGCATAGGGAACACTTCGGTGCCCTGGTTGAGGAGGGAGGGGACTTTGATAAGGTGGAGTAAGAGATGGGTATGACGAAAGCCCATTGTGGGCAGAGGGGGAATTTGGGTGCCTTAGGTGAGGACAAGGGAAGGCATGAGAGTTGGGGTCCTCTGAAGGAGGTGCTTTGGGGGACATCATGTCCTCGAGACAGCAGTTTGGCTGACATGGGGCTTATGTCCCCTGAGAAGGGAATTTTGAAGAGCATGGGTTCTGTGTCTCCTGGAGCAGATGGTTTCGGGGACACATAGTTCATGCCTCCCATGGCAGGAGGTTGAGGGGGCAGGAGGGTCATGTTTCCTGAGAAAGGAATTTTGGGAGACATGGGGTTCGTGTCCCTCTAGACAGGATGCTTGGGGGACATGAGATCATGTCTTTGAAGGTCTAGGGGAAATGATGTTCATTTCTGTTGAGACAGGAATTTGGGGGGCACACAGGGTTCATATTCCTTGAGGCAAGAGGTCTGGGGAGGTCTGGAATTCAGGAGTCTCCAAGGGGGAAGGTGGCAGGGACACGGTAGTAGGGAAAGTCTATGATTAGGGGAGTGGGTCCTATGGGTCATGAGCTGGGAAGGTTCTAAGGGGAACAGGGTTTAGGGTCACAGGGAATGGGCTGGGTGGGGCAGCACCTTGGGGAGGAGGAAGTCTCGAAACTTGGTATCCTTGGTGACTCTGCGGGCCAGGCCCATGGGGATCATGTCTCCGAATCTCTGGATCTCGTGGATCACAGCCTCTGTGTAGGGCATCTTGGCCCGGTCCTCAAACTTGGGCTGACGGTTCTTGCCGATCACGCGGTCAATCTCCTCATGGATTTTGGCTAGGGGAGGGGGGAGAACATATTTAGCTCTTGAGGGGACTCAGGGCAGGAATGAAAATCCAAATATGTACAACATGCATGACATCCACGTGTGATGTGGACACAGACCATTCCGATCAGACGTCGGCTGTAGACACTGTTGGTGCAGGGTTTTGTTCGCTTTGTTGCTGTTTAGTTGCTTCAGTTGTGTCTGACTGTTTGTGACCCCATGGACTGCCTGCTGGGCTCCTCTGTCCATGGGCTTTCCCAGGCAGAAATACTGGAGAGGGTTGCCATTTCCTTCTCCAGGGGATCTTCCTGACCCAGGGATTGAACCTGCATCTCCTGCACTGGCAGGCAGGTTCTTTACCACTGAGCCACCAGAGAAGCCCACCTTGTTCACCTGGTCCTATGGGAGTCATAGGGGAAGAGTCCTGGGGAATGTCTGGAGGAGGGGGTGGTGGGCACTTGGTTGGGTCAGCCGCAGGAACTGTATATCAATCAGTTCAGATATTTTCAACATTTTAACAGCTGGTGAAACTTAGCTGGTGCTTATCAGCCAAAGATCACCTAGTCTCTAGAGAGCAGAGCGTGTCTGAGGGTCCGTGGACCCAAGAGAGACGCAGCAGGCTCAGAGGAATTTGGGGGAGGGGTCCCAGGTGCCCGCTTCCCTGCCCTCTCCAGCCTTACCCTCCACATCTGGGTGCTTCATGAGCAGCAGGAAGCCATACCGCATGGTCGTGCTGACCGTCTCGGTGCCCGCGAAGAAGAGGTTCAGTGTTGTTAGCACCAGGTTCTTCCTGAAGAACTCCGTGTTGGGATTCTCCTTCTCCTGCATGGACAGAGGGCTTCATTTGCAGCCCTGTGCTCTCAGGGCCCTTCTGGGGGTTTTCCCTTTGGACCTGTCTCTTTATTTTATAGGGGCTTCCCCGGTGGCTCAGATAGAATCTGCCTCCAATGCAGGAGACTCGGGTTCAATCCCTGGATCAGGAAGATCCCGTGGAGAAAGGAATAGTTACCCACTCCAGTATTCCTGCATGGAGAATCCCGTGCATGAACTGAGGAGCTTGGTGGGCTACAGTCCATGGGGTCTCAAACTGTCAGACACGACTGAGCGAGTAACAACACTCTATTACCTTTTCAAATCAAACCTCTCCTTTTTTGGGGGGGCTGTGCCATATGACTTGCAAGATCTTCCCTGACCAGGGATTAAACCCCGGGCCCTTGGCAGTGAGAGTGCAGAGTCCTAACCACTGGAGCCAGCATGCTAAGTCACTTCAGTGGTGTCTGCCTCCTTGTGACTCCATGGCCTGTAGCCCACCAGGCTCCTCTGTCCATAGGATTCTCCAGGCAGAAATACTGGGTTGCTATGCCCTCTTTCAGGAGATCTTCTTAACACAGGGATTGAACCCACGTCTCTTCTGTCTCCTGCATTGGCAGGTGGGTTCTTTACTACCCATGCACCCTTGGAAACGTTGTGCACGGTAGTTTTACAGAAATGTTTGCTATCGCGATTCGCATTCATAAGTCCTGGCTGTGGACAGAATGGCTTAATAGGTGGAGTGTGTGCTATGCTAAGTCATTTCAGTCGTGTCTGACTCCGTGCGACCCCATGGACTGTAGCCTGCCAGGCTCCTCTGCCCATGGGATTCTCCAGGCAGGAATACTGGAGTGGATTGCCGTGTCCTCCTCCAGGGGATCTTCCCAACACAGGGATCAAACTTGCATCTCTTATTATCTCTTGCATTGGCAGGTGAGTTCTTTGCCACTGGTGCCACCTGGGAACGCCAGTAGTGGAAGAGTGATGGTTAATTATCACTGGGATTGTGAAGATTGCTAGTTCAGTTAGTTATTTAAATTATTAGTTATTTAGTTAGATTATTAGTTCAGTTGTGAAGATTGTTAGTTCAGTTCAGTGACTCAGTGGTGTCCAACTCTGCGACCGCATGGATGGCCGCATGTCAAGCTTCCTTGTCCATTGCCAACTCCTGGAGCTTACTCATATTGCCCATAGAGTTGGTGAGTTATTATTAGGTTGGGGGAGGGCTGATTTCGATGGGCCTCTGTTCTCCTCCACCCCCTGCCTGATTTCCGTCTGCCTGGCTCTGGACCTCTTCGACCTGGCTGTAAGGCGTACCTCCTGCATGCGGATGAGGAAGGAGTCGATGAAGTCTCGTGGGGAGTTAGGGTCCAGCGTGCGCTGGTTTTGTTCCACCTTCTTGGCTATGAAGTCCTCCAGTCCCTGCAGCTCCTTAAAGGCCTGTTGCTGTGGCCCTGGCAGATATTTCATCACTGAGTAGAACATCTCGTAGAGCTGACGATGGGGAGGGGAGAAGGGGAGGGAAGGACAGCTGTCAGTGTGCAGGACCTGGTGGGAGTGGGCCCTGTCTCAGGGAACACAGGTACTGGGTTACAGGTGTCTGCCCAGATGTTTACATATTTTGATGAGGCTGGATGGGAATGTGTTTTCACAATGAGTTACGTGTGAGGGCCCCTGTCCAAGGAATAAAGTGAGGTGGACTAGGATGCATATTCAAATATTCAGATGATGTTGGATTGGAGAAACACACCCGGGATTCATATATTCAGATGAGATTGGGTTGGGAGACATCTGTCCAGGTGTTTAGCTATTTAGGTGGGACTTGTACGGGTGGTGGTCACCTGCTGAAGTGTTTAGGCAGTGGTGTGGTCTCAGTTGGACACAACTGTCCAGATGTTTAGGGGGTCTGGGTTGGGGTTTCTCTGCAGGTGTTGAGGTGCTAAAGTGGGGTTGGGGTGCAGGTGTTAAGGTGGGGAGATACCTGTTCAGGTGTTCAGATATTCAAATGGGCCAATGGAGGGCACTTCTGTAGGTGCTGCAAATGAGCTGGATCAGGGGACACTTATTTGAGTGTGTGGGGAACAATCTACCTAGGTGTTTATGCATTTAGGGGTCTTGGTTGGGGGACCTGTCTACATGTTCAGCTATTTAAGTGAACTGGAGAGAGGGCACTCTCTGGAGATTCCAGTGGGCTTGTTTGGGACATCTGTGTGGATAACCAATGATTTTGGTGGGCTGAATTTTGAAGCACCAGGTGTCCAGGTAGTCAGGAAGTAGGCTGAGGTGACCACTTGCCAGGTGTTAAGAAATTCAGATGGAAAGGAAATTTTTTTTTTTTTTTTTTTTTTCCCACGTCAAGCAGCATGCAGGATCTTAGTTCCCTGACCAGGGATTGAACCCATGGCTTCTGCATTGGAAGTGCAGAGTTGGAACCACTGGACCACCAAGAGGCCCCCTCCCCTTTTTTGAGATGGAGTGTCTAAAAAGGAACCACTTGTTAGAGAGTAAGATACGCTGGGATGAGGACACCTGTCTTGTAAGAAAGCTGGGTTGAGGACATGTATCTTTTCTGCAGGGATTTTTGTGTGTGTGTGTGTGTGTGTTTTGTTTTTTTGGTGGAGGGTGCATCTTTTGAGATATCCAGGTGTCCTTGGAGACTGAGTATTGGGCTCTGGTGCAACTGTTGAGTTGTCCAAGAGTGGTGGTCTGGTTTTGAGGGGACCCTGTCTGGGGGAGGATGGGAGTTTGGGGCACTTGTCTCATGTGTGTGTGTGGGTGGGGTGGGGTGGGGTGAGGAGTCAGCAGGTTGCCTTAGTGGCAGGGTAGAGCCAGGTCGACTCGGGTTACCTGCCCGGTAGAGGTAGCAGTGAACTGGAAGCTTCCCAGCATCATTCGCAGTAGTGACAGGAACTCTTTGTCCTCGTAGTCAAAGCGGTCCCCGAAGACAATGGAGCTGATGACATTGGAGACCGTTCGGCTCAGGAAGAAGGTGGGATCGATGAAGGCGCCTGAGGGGATGAGAGCGGAGGGTGTTGGGGAGAGACAGGGATTTAGCGGAGAGTCAGCTCGGCGGTCTGATGCTGTCTGAGACGTGAAGGAGGGCACGGCAGTGCTGAATTATACTTCCAGCACCCGACCCTGGACCCTTCCCCCAACGTGGCTCCCCCTTCCCCGGCCAGAACGCTGTGGCCGCGTCGCGTGTTTCCCTCCTCCTCCTCGCACACCGCAGGGTGCCCCTGGCTCACCGCGAGTGCCCCGGAAGGCCTCGATGAGGAAGCCCGCCTCTTCCTGGATGCGCTCTTCGATGCCGCGCTTGCCCACGCCGAAGTCCCGCAGCGTGGTAATGGAGAAGCGCCGGAGCTGCTTGGCGCGCTCCCCATTGCTGAACGCCACGCCTGCGGAGGGAGCGCGGGAGTTGGACGAGGGCAGAGCGAGGCAGGGCCCAGACCAGCCCCGGGCTCCCGGGCTCCTGGGCTCCCTAGAGAGAGAAGGGATGGACAGAGAGAGCAAGGGGGCTAAAAGGAGGGTAGAGAGCCAGAGTAGGGTGCAGAGGGAAGGAGGGACAGAGGGTGGGCGAGAGCAAGGGGAGAGGGAGGGAAGGGGGTAAAGAGACAGACAGAGACAGAGACGAACAACGCAGACTCAGAGAAATGCAGAAAGAAAGACCTCGCGCAAAGAACAGAATCAAAAAAGAATGAGGCAAGACAGATATGCCAAGAGACACAGACACTCAGGGGAAGAAGAGACAGAGGAGGGAAGGAGGGGAAGTAAGATGCATGGAGATCTGGGAGGCAGACATGACCATGGCAATTCTAAAAGGCTTCCCTGGTGGCTCAGATGGTAAAGAATTTACCTGCAGTGCAGGTGACCTGGGTTCGATCCCTGGGTTGGGAAGATCCTTGGAGGAGGAAATGGCAACCTCTCCAGTATTCTTACCTGGAGAATCCCATGGACAGAGGAGCCTGGCTGGGTACAGTCCATGGGGTCACAAAGAACTGGACACGACTGAGTGACTAACAGACACACACAAAAAGAAGAGAGAAAAATAGGGAGAAAGCAATAAGGAGAGAGGCCTTGGGGGGAAAGAGAAACTGTTACTAAGAGATGGAGGCATGGAGATTTTGAAGCAGAGATAATGGGAGATTCTAAGACAAAGGATGAAGAAAGAGAGGGAGGGAGAGACAGAGAAACCAGGGGAAGCCCAGAGCTGGAAAGAAAAAAAAGACCAAAAGGCATATGGAGATAGAGGACCAGGGTTCCAAAGCAGAAATCCCAAGAGGCTCTAAGAAATACAAAGAAGAGACATCGAGTGAAAGGGAACAGGGGCAGAGAGAAGCAGGGAGAAACAGAGATGCAGAAACTAAGGCAAGATAGAGCATGAGCAGGCAGTAATGCACAGGAGTGGAGACAGGAACAGCAGAGGCAGGCAGGAGAAAAAAGCTGGGGATCCCAGAGTCTGCCTGACCTTGCCCCCTTCCCCTCAGTCTCCCTCACCATAGCCTTTGAAGAGCCAGTCAAAGGTAGCCTGCTCGCCTCGCCCACTGAATTCTTCAGCCTGGTCCACCAGAGCCTCCTTCACAGCATCATAGCCACACAGCACCACGATCTGCCGGGTCCCCAGGTGGACCGTGAACACCGGGCCATAGCGCTCGCTGATCTGATAGAGGTGAGTGGGAGTTAGTTAGGGGGAGTAGCCCCTACTCTGAACTGGCCCTGTACTCAGACCTCACATACTGGGATGCATTTCCTCACAGGTTCTGGCTATCAAGGAGCTGGACATCTCAAGATATGATTTTTCCTGGCTAGGACTCCAATTGTTGTTGTTGAGTTACTCAGTCATGTCTGACTCTTTGTGACCCTATGGACTGTAGCCTGCCAGGCTCCTATGTCCATGGGATTTCCCATGCAAGAATACTGGAGTGGATTGCTATTCCCTTCTCTGGGGCATCTTCCCAGTGCAGGGATCAAACCCGAGTCTCCTGAATCGGCAGATGGGTTCTTTACCTTTGGGCCACCAGGGAAGCCCCAGGACTCTGGTATTGGATCTTTAAAATTCCCTTCTTCTTTCCTAAGACTCTTGCCCAACCCTGCCCATCCCCCGCCATAAAGCCCCAGACGAACTGGCCAGGGCCCCCCTCCTCATCCCGTTCCACCCATCTCTGCCCCATGACACCTTCATGAGGGAGTTGTACATCTGCTCGGTGTTCAGCTGCAGGTAGTTCCCGATGAAGGGCAGAGGAGTGGGCCCTGGAGGCAATTTCCCTTTGAGATTTCTTTGCCGCCAGACAGACATCAAGACCATGATAGTCAGACAGGCCAGCAAAGCCACAAGGAGCAGCCCTGAGGCCAGCATCGTGGCAACTGGGAGTGATGGCCAGGTGGTGATGTCTGAGATGGTCAGCTTTTATACTACCTGGGAAAGCAGGACAGACTTTGGTCCTGATTATATAATTGTCTTGTTTCACCTCACATGTACACTCCCCACTATGCTCCCTGCCTAGCTTGGGACCCAGCCAACCAGGAAGGAGGGCGGGGGCCTCAGGTCAGGTTAACAAAGAGAGGGCCCCATGGTGGAATTTGTGGTCTGTGGGGAGAGACTGCCGTAGGGCTGTGAACTTAGGAGGAGACAGTAGATACGTTCCAGAACTGAAGATTTTGGGGAGCCCCTGAGCTTTGGACTTGGGATCTCAGAGTGAGAAGGTGAAGGTGAAGTCATTCAGTCATGTCCGACTCTTTGCAACTCCGTGGACTCGCCTACCAGGCTTCTCCGTCCATAGGATTCTCCAGGCAAGAATACTGGAGTGGGTTACCATTTCCTTCTCCAGGGGATCTTCCCAACCCAGGGATCAAACCTGGGTCTCCCACGTGATGTTTTAACCTCTGAGCCACCAGGGAAGCCCCTCAGAGTGAGAAGGGACCCACAAAGTTGTGGGTTTGGAGGTCTTGGGAAAGTGAAAATCACAGATCTGGATGTAAGGGTATTAGAATGGACAGGATGTGTGGCTCTGGATTTGGGGGTCTTTTGGTGAGGAGGGATATAGGTTGAAAGGTCTTGTGGTGGTGGTGGGAATTCCAGGGAATGGATTCGAGGGTCTTGAGGTGAGAAAGGACCCCTGCTGTGGATGTGGGGTTCCTGAGAGCAGAGTCCAGCTGGGTCTGGACTCAGCATCTGATCCCAGATGTTGACTTGCTTTTATTTTGGACATGTTGCTCACTCTTGATGTCCAGAAGCTTCATCGGAACCTCAAAGCGAGGTCACAGTGGGGGTCATAGAACTGATCATCTGTGGTTGGGTAAGAGGTGGAAGACCAGAGCTGTTTCTGTGGAAAGTTCCACAAAACTGGAGAGTAGTAACTCACAGTCTCAACAGGTAGAGGAACTGGCCAGGGCTTGAGAAGTATTAATAACCATCAATCTGATACCGAAAAAAATTCCAAATGTTTCAAGGGTTAGAATTCACACAGCATCCCAGATCCTTAGGGAAGTCCATTATGTTGACTATATCATTTCTATTATTGTTAATGTTTCCCATTTTTCATGTGAGTATAATGAGGACAGAAGAGAGAGAGTGGGCAAGAGGCACGCATGTGACCACTCTGTCTCCTGCTTGGCACTTATTTCCTCTTTCTGGAATTGGGTTTCCCCACTTCCCAGAAGGTGCCAGTTGTAAAGAACCCACCTGCCAATGCAGGAGATGTAAGAGATGCAGACTGACTCCCTGGAGGGCATGGCAACCCACTCCAGTATTCTTGACTGGAGAATCCCATGGACAGAGGAGCCCGGAGGGCTACAGTCCATAGGGTCACACAGAGTTGGACACGACTGAAGGGACTTAGCACACACACACCAGTGCAAAGGGAGTATTTGGAAGAGAAGGTTGTACTGGAGGGTGTGTAAAGTCCCCTTTAGAGGTGACTCCTGGTATGTCAGGGCTTGTGTTAGCAGGCAGAGGAGACTATGTCAGGAGAGATTTGGGTAAACTCCAGTGTCAGAAACAGAGAGAAATCCTGGGATTCTGAAAGTAGGGGAATAGAAAAGAGGAGTGGTCCCATGTCTTCCCTTCACTGACATTTTTCCTTCATAATGATGCTTAACCCCATCACAGTACTGACTGTGAAGATTACGTCCACATCCTCATCATCTTACTGACTCCCCGTAACAGCAGGGCTGGTTCATTGTTGTCTTCACTTGGCAGTTGAGAAGCCTGGGACTCTATAAAGCCACTTGCTGGAGGTCACACAGGCAGTAGGTGAGGGAGCTGGAAGTGGAGCTCTCTCCTGGTTCTCCTTCCATGGACTGGCCTAACCCACCCTGGGGGCCACGTGAGAGTCAAGGTTGGAGGCAGGTGAGTGCTGACATTGGCATCAGCCTTGGACACAGGGATTACATTAGGTTCTGCTTTTGGCATTAGGTAGCCCTGGGGAGGCAGGGTATCCTGTTGGCACTGAGGCTGCCCTGAGGTGGACACTAGGATTAAAGTTGACATTGAACCTGATGCCAGGAAAACAGTAATAGAGCCACTTGTGGTATCAAGAGGGCTCTGAGGGTAGGCACAGGTAGTCCTTGGGGCTGCCTTCAGGACAGCATAAGGGTGGCACCGTAGAGATCCAGAGGTTGGTCCCAGTGGGTTCTGATATGAACATTCCGTGGGTGCTGAGATTGATCCTCTGTGGGCCTGAGAGGGGGCCCCAGATGGACCCCAGACAGGCTCTGAAAGTTGGATAACCCTGCTCAGGTGCCACTTCTAACCTTGGACAAGAACAGGTGGGTGAGGCTGGTACTCCTGGTGCTGGCATCTTGCTAGGTCATTCTAGGCTGCTGAGCTCTTGAGTCCTTCGGGGAGGGGACAAAGGGCAGAGAACAAAGCAGAGAGATGAAAGTTGTTTGTTGGTTTTGGAGGGGGAAGAGGAGGACATGAGGATTAGCTCCGGCTTGGCAGGTATCGGTCTCCCTAATTCTGATTGCCAGCAGCACCTGGGCTGGCCCCGCGCCCGGGTCCGCCTTTTCCCCCTAATTCCATGACAAGAAGGGAGGTAGAAATTTGGGGAGTTTGTTTTTCAGTGAGATTGGCACCAGCGAGGGCACTCACTGAGTGTTCAAACAGGCTGCTGCGAGCTGGGTTGGGGGGAGAAGCACTTGCGGGACAGTGAGGTCAAGTGAATTTGACTTTGATGTTGGCCCTGGAACATGGAGCAAGAGTTTACTGTCCATCATCACGTGTTGTATCTCCTGGAGGCAGGCAGGACACGTGCTAGCCTGTGGTGGCCTGGATATGGGCTTCTAGAATAGTAGCCCATAATCAATTAATAGACTTTATTTTTGTATATCTGAGATGCAGACAGTTGGGATCGTCAGTCCAGATGGAAAGTGAGGTTAATTAGTTCCATTGTACTACAATGGAAAAAAAGTCTGTAAGGCGAGGGCCAGGCCATTTCCATCCTCTTTTGGTAAAATATTGAGTGGTTGGTAAAGTTTTGTATAATATAAAAAAATAAAAAGCACTGAAAAATGTTAAAAACAACAACGACAGTTTAAAGAGTAGCTAGTGGTGAACCCGGGGAAAATCCTTTCTCCTTGCTGGGTCTCAGTGTCCCTTTCAGGACGATGGAACAGTGGTTAAGAGCAAGATGAAGACAGATTGGAATCCCCTCTGTGGTTGTATCACCTGGAACAGATAACCTCACCTCTCTGGACCTTATGGGGCCAATGATGGTACCCAACTCTTAGCTTCTTTTGGTAAGGAATCAGTAGGTTAATGCATTTGAGCTGCATGGCAGTAAGCACTCAGTCAATATTATCCGTTCTTACCATTAATCCATGGAATTAAGGCCACAGATAAGAGGTTCTCTAAGCATTCCTCTGGAGTACTGTGATTCATGGGGTCGCAAAGAGTCGGACACGACTGAGCGACCGAACGGAACTGAACTGAAGCATTTCTCTGTATTTTACATTCTCGGGCACAAAGTCTCGAAAGTTTTTTCTTTGGAAAAGGAGACAGAGAAAGTTTTGGGGGGAACCTCCCTCCCCATTTCTTCCTCCAGACAGCAGAACTGTATTCCCTGGACGTCCCTGGTGGCTCAGTGGTAAAGTATCTGCCTGCAAGTGCAGGAGACACAGGTTCGATCTCTGAGGTCTAAGAAGGTCCCACCTGCTGCAGGGCAACCAAGCCGGCGCACCGACTACTGAGCCTGCGCTTTCGGGCCTGAGAGTCACAGCTGCAGAAGCCCGCGTGCCCAGAGCCCGCTCTGCGGCAAGAGGAGCCGCCGTAATGAGAAGACCGCGCACTGCCACGGAGAGTGGCCCCGAGCACCTCAACGAGAGAAAGCCCGCGCAGCAGCTAAGACCCAGCACCACCAAAAAAGTAAGATAAAGACGTCTCTTCTTAAAAACAAAGGAAAACTGTACCTCCTGGAGCTGTGCTAGGAAGTGGATCTCTTAGGCCTCCTGGAGGGATGATGGTTAGGCAGTGTCTGAGGAAGAGTGCGTCAGGATTAGGCCCTCTAGACAGGCGTGGAGCTCTGCCCAGGGCTTTGCCCAGCGTTGTGCTTTGTCTTTCTCCCCCCGTTCTGACTTTCTGTGTGTCTTGCTCTTTCTCCTCCCCTGCAGGTCAGCCTGCCCTTCAACCCTCTAGTGTGCTTCTGGATCTGTTTATATTTGTGTCATTTTGTCCAGTGGGTTTTCCTAGATGCCTCAGGCATTTTTCTCCTTATTTATTTATTTAGAGACATATCTTTTAGTTGAATTAATAGACTTTTATTTTGTACCTCTGAGATGCAGGCAGTTGGGATCCTCAGTCTAGATGGAAGGGGAGGTTAATTAGTTACACTGTACTACAATGGAAAGAATTCTGGAGGTCAAGGCCAGGCCTTTTCCATCCTCTTTTGGTAAAAGTATTGCTGCTGCTGCTGCTAAGTCGCTTCAGTTGTGTCCGACTCTGTGCGGCCCCCTAGACAGCACCCCAGCCCTGCCCCTGGGATCCTCCAAGCAAGAACACTGAAGTGGGTTGCCATTTCCTTCTCCAAGGCATGAAAGTGAAAAGTGAAAGTGAAGTTGCTCAGTTGTGTCCGACTCTCAGAGACCCCATGGACTGCAGCCTACCAGGCTCCTCCACCCATGGGACTTTCCAGGCAAGAGTACTGGAGTGGGGTGCAATTACCTTCTCCAAAAGTATTGAGTGGTTGGTAAAGTTTTGTATTATATAAAAAGATAAGCAATGAAAGCAGTTTAAAAAAAAGACTAAGAGAATTTTATATCACAGAAAAATTGAGCATTCCCATGTTACACCTTCCCGCAATACACAGTTTCTCCAATTATTGAATATTTTACATTAGTATGATTAGTATGGTTGTTGCTGTTTAGTTGCTAAGTCATGTCCACCTCTTTTTGCGACCGCATAGAATGTAGCCCTCCAGGCTCCTCTGTCCATGGGATTTCCCAGGCCAGAGTACTGGAGTGGGTTGCCATTTCCTTCTCCAGAGGATCTTCCCAACCCAGGGATCTCACCCACATCTCCTGCATTGCAGGCGGATTCTTTACCACTGAACCACCTGGGAAGTCTGGTTGGTATGTTTTGTATTAAAAGTATAAGCCAATACATTATTATTATTAAAGTCCATGCTTTATTCGGATTTCTTTCCTTTACCTAATGCCCCTTTTTTCCTCTACGATACCACATTACATTTGATTGTCATGTCTCCTTCAGCTCTTTTTGGTTGTAAGTTTCTCAGACATTTCTGGTTTCTTTGTTTTTGATGCCCTTGGTAATTTAAATGAGGACTGGTCAGATATATTGTGGAATGTTCTATGAAGCTTTTCTGATGTCTCCTCATTTATACATATGACTGTGTGTGTGCTTCTGGGTGCATGCTTGAGGTGTCTGTGCATGTGTGTGCATGTATGTTTCAGTAGTCTGAATTGATGTATGACTTTATGCATCTTTGTGGAGTGTGTGTTTGTGCATAAGTGAGTATCCGTATGTGTTTATGTGTGTGAGTGCATGACCGGGTATGCACGTGTCTATTGCCAGCCTGGCTGAATGCGCGCAGGTCTCTGCATCTGTCTGTGGGTAACATGAGTGCCTGCTTTGGGATATGTCTGATAGGGGATATTTACATGTGTGTCTCTGGGTCCAGCTTGATGTGTGACTGTGTGTGCACATCTATGCTTGTAGAACTCATGACCATACATGAGTGTATGGATTTGTGTGTGTATTCTGGTGGATGTAAGGATGTGAGCCACATTGCAAACCTGGGAATGTCAGCTCTGGTTGTACTTCTCTGTGTTTGGATTCCAAAAGCCCTGGCCCAGTTCCATTTCTTTTCTTAAAAAACAAACAGTTCCCTTATTTTTCAGGCTATTACTTCCTTCAGTTTTAAAGGATCATATTGGGTAGAAAAAGCCTCCATAGGACAGGTGTGTGTCCTGAGATCATTCTGAGGTAGGTTACTCCCATTGGATCAGCTTCTCAGGAAATTCACCTTCCCACGGTATTATCCCCAAGCTCCTAATTAGCTTTTTAATAGAGGTATATGACCAGTGTTCACAGAAGCCACTGCTTCATACCAGCCTATGCTGGCTGATGCTCAGGGCACAGGGGTGGCCAAGACAGCCCTGGGACCTGCCTTCATGGGGAATTTTCTCCAGAAGGGGAGACAGATCAGTCGCCAGACAATGACAGCCCAGAATGGATAGTGCTGGGAGGAGGAGGAGGAACAGCTAGAGGGGTCAAGGCCACGACAGGGGGGGCTCAGGCAGAGGGGTCAAGGTCAAGATGGCACAGGCAGAAGGGTCAAGGTCAAGATGGGGGGGACATAGGCAGAGGAGTCAAGATGGAGACACAGGCAGAGGGGTCAGGGCTGGGATGAAGGAGGCAGAGAATTCTGTCCGAGTCCAGAAATGGCACTTGATTCAACCTTGTAGGTTCTGGGTAAGCCACTAGAGGCCTCAGTAGGGACTTTTCAATTGGAGGATAGGGAGAACGGGGAGGAAGAGTTGCTGGCAGAGTCAGCTTATATAAAGGCCAGAGGTCTATGGAGTGTGAATGAGGGCTGTTAAGAGCACAGAGATGCGGGGCCCTGTTCACTGATGAGTCTGGAGCCATGAGCAGGAGTTGAATCTGGGGATGGGGTGTGGGGGTGGGAGATTAGCCACTAGAGGCCTCAGTAGGGACTTTTCAATGGGAGGATAGGGAGAACGGGGAGGGAGAGTTGCTGGCAGAGTCAGCTTATATAAAGGCCAGAGGTCTATGGAGTGTGAATGAGAGCTGTTAAGAGCACAGAGATGCGGGGCCCTGTTCACTGATGAGTCTGGAGCCATGAGTAGGAGTTGAATCTGGGGATGGGGTGTGGGGGTGGGAAGTTTGGACTCTGTCCTGAAGCTACAGGGGGTCACAGAAGGCTTTTAAGCAGAGGAACAAAATAGTCAGATTTGTGTTCTAGAAAGATTTTTCAAATTTCTGGAGATGAGACTACAAGCCAAGAGATGAGGAAGTGACTCATGGGAAACCAGCTGAGAGAGAACAGGACTATGAGGGTGGAGCGAGAGGAATATGATGGAGAAAGATACAGAAGGAAGAACTATTTCTTCCTTGATTCGGTGTTTCTGTACTGGGGTGAGGCTGAGGGAAGAGTCTAGTGTGGGGGAGAGATGGCAGTGCTATTTATTGGTTTGGGGAGACAGGTCAAGAACAGGTCTGAGGCAAGAGAAAAATGAGCTCAACTTTGCGATGTTGAACCATGGCATAGTCCCTGTGCTTAGGGATTTCTTAGACTAGTGGGAGAGCAGACCTGGATAAATTAAAGTCCTCGATGATGCCATAAAGATTAGTTAGTAATTTTAGTAATAAATTGCCACTTAGGGTTGAGGATTGGGAAGGCTTGGTAGAGGAGGTGTCATTTAAACTGGGTCTTGTGGGATGAGTTCACAATAAGGGAAGAGAGCCAGGTGGTCCAAGCAAGAGCAGGGTGGTCCAAGCTGGGTCTTGGACATGTGAGATAGATGGAGCAAAACAGATGTATTTTACAGCAACACCCCTCTTGCTCTTTCTCCCAACCATATCCATCAACTTTCCATTCTCTACCTGCTAGCCTGACCCAAAACTCTTAGGAAAAACCTGGCTCGTGCCCACAAGGGAATCTTTTTTTAAAGTTGAAGTGAAATGTGCAGAACATAAAATGAATCCTTTAAAGCAAGCAGTTCAGCGGCACTTGGGACAGTCACAGGATTGAGAAGCCACTGCTTCTAACGAGTTCCGAATGAGAGTCTTGTTTTGTTTTTTCTTCTTTGGGGGGGCCGCTCTGTGTGGCCTATGGGATTTTAGTTCCCTGACCAGGGATTGAACCTGCACCCTCAGCAGTGAAAGCACGGTATCCTAAGCACTGGACCGCCAGGGAGTTCCCCCAAAAGAAGCTTAAGTGAGCCTTCTTGTTTAAATGTTAAATACTAGTACTGTGATAATGTTATCATTCATTGAACTTCTCACTTAATGTATGAAATTTTTAATGAGTCTGATCTTATTACAGTCCTCATAGCAAGCCTGTGGTGTTGGTTTTGTCATTCCCATTTTGCAAATGAGCTAAGTAAGACCCAAAGAGTTGGAAGTGAGTTGCTTTGGGTTTTATCGCCAATAAAGATAGCGTCTGGATATGGTTTTGTGTGATTCTAAATTTCATACTCTTCACCACCACTCTAGACTGCCAAATCCTACCTTTTTTTCTTTATGAATGATCAAAAAACTGCCTCTGCCCCTGATAGCCTGTCATTTTTAAAAAACTTCCCCTAAGGTTGAAAAAAATGTTGAAAAATATGTTTAAAAGGTATCTTAATAGGAAGGGTACTTAACATTCTATCAAGTTTGCATTCTTTGGAATATTAACCAAAGACTTGGTCAACCAGTGTTACCATCCAAGTCACGGGCAGTGAAATGGTAAGTGAGCCTGGAGAATAAGAGGCTTTGGTCAGGGAGTGAAATGTTTGTGTTTCAGATTTCAGTGATGACAGGAATTAGGGTGGGTTGAACAGGAGTGTTGGTTGGAATGCAGTGAAAGAGAAGGTCAAAGAAAGTCAAGGTTTTTTTCGTTTGTTTGGACAGCTCATACCTGTGACCACCGAAATGCCTCCTTGCCAGAAGAATGGCAGGTCTTGGAGTAGAGAGAAGGGAGAAGTTTGCCAGATGACAACAGGGATGAGGGAGGCAGACTCGAAAGAAGAAAAACAAAATTTACAAGTGGATTGAGTGGTCATACTTTGGAAGTGCTCTGAGGAGTTTCTGATTCTAGTAATGGTTGAATAGCTTCTATGGGGTCAAACAGGGCTTCCCAGGTGACGCTAGTGGTAAAGAACCTACCTACCAGTGCAGGCGACACAAGAGAGATGGCTTTAATGCCTGGGTTGGGAGGATCCTCTGGAGAAGGAAATGGCAACCCACCCCAGTATTCATGCCTGGAGAATTTATGGACAGAGGAGCCCGGCAGGCTGCAGTCCATGGGGTCACAGAGAGTTGGACACGCCTGAGTGACTGGCACACACATAGGATCAAGCATCCTGAAAGTAACAATTATAAATTCAGAATAAAACGTTTAAAAAACCCAATTCCCTGAAATTTCTGGATAGTGTATAAACCAGGCAGATACTGAAGGGGGCCAGAGGAAGATAATTTCATGGGTTTTTTTTGTGTATATATACACACACATATGGGCCTGCAAGCAAGTGCCCTGGAAGGTGCCAAGGAGGCAGATAAAACCCAGATAGAAACATTGGAATGTTTCTGTCTTGAAGGACCAAGGAACAGAGTTTAGGGTAATTATAACATCTGATGGTAGTGATAGAAAAAATATTGAAAGAGGAGAGAGACAGAGAGGGGGAGCCCACTGTCCAAATTTCTGACTGCTTTTTGAACTGTTTATGTGCCGGAAAATTCCAAGTGGTATCAGCTCAGACTAAAAGAACTGAAATAAGATTTCAGTGCTGAACATTTGAACTCAGCCAAGGTAACTGCTCCCTGAAAATGAAACAAATCAATATTCTTCAGCAGAACATCACAGAACCCAGAGTCTCTACAATGTATCACTTGCAACATTCAGGATAAAATCCAAAATTACTAGGCATATGAAGATATAGGAAAATATAACCATACTCAAGAGAAAAGGCAATTGATGGAGAATAACACTAGCATGACCCTAATTTTGGAGTTTAGCAGACAAAACTTAAAAAAACACCTGTTATGTCTATGCTCAAGAATGTCAAAATGGTGTTGAGATACAAGAGGTATTGACTCTGATTCTGATCCTGAGACTCTTTGAAAGTGGTTGAATGAGTAACTTGCATTGGAGAGAGTATTTAAAAAAAAAAGAGCTGGGCTCTTGAGAGACTATTCGGTGCAGGACTGGGAAATGGAGAGAAAATTTGGACAAATGGTTCATTTATTAAGCAACTGTGCATAGGACACCTGCTGAAGGGGCAGGATGGGAGAGCAGAAGACCCCATGGAAGAGCATAACTTCTTCTACAGACACACCAAAATTACAACTGTTTACAGAGCAACAACTGAAAAGAAAGGCCTGAAGACTAGCAGAAAAGGTCTTCAGCTTCAAGTATAAAGAAGGAACCACAATGAGGTGGTAGGAGAGGCAGAAATGTAGTGTAGTCAAGACCTATATCCCCAGATGGGCAACCCACAAACAGGAGGATAATTACAATTGTAGAGATGCTTACCAAGGACCAATGGGTTCCAAACCTCAAACTCCCCAACAGGAAGTCCAGCAGCAGGAAGGTGAGTCCCCAGAATGTTTGACTTTGAAGGCCAGTGGAGGTTACTTCAAGTCATGAGCCATGGCCGAAGTTTCTGGGTTTCTTTTTTAAGCCACCCAGTTTGTGATACTTTGACTTGGTACCTAGGAAGCTTTTCCATTGGTTCCTTGGGCTTCCCTGGCGTCTCAGACAGTAAAGAATTTGCCTGCAATGCAGGAGACCTGGGTTTGAGCCCTGAGTTGGGAAGATCCCTTGAAGAAGGAAATGGCCACCTGCTCCATTATTCTTCCCTGGAGAATTCCATGAACAGAGGAGCCAGATGGGCTACAGTCCATGGGATCACAAAGAGGTGGACACAGCTGAGTGACCAACTCTGTTTACACCAGGAAGCTACCAGGCTTAGCAAGTTAATACATCCATTAACAGAAAAATGGATAAGAAAAATATGGTCTATCCACACAATTTAATTTTATTCAGCCATGAAAAGGAATAAAGTACTGTTCCATACTATCACTAGCAGGAAACTTGAAACATTATGCTAGGCAAAAGAAGCCAGTCACACAAATGATCTCATGATTGTATGATTCCATTTACAGAGTAGAGAACCTGTAGAGATAGAAGGTAGATTAATTGTTGCTTAGGATGGGGAGTGGGGTGACAGAATAGGGGAGTGACATCTAGAAGGTATGAAGTTTATTATTATTTTGCCACATTGTGAGGGAGGCACGTGGGATATTAAGTTTCTGGATAGGTATTGAACCTGTGCCCCCTGCAGTGGAAGCAAAGAGTATTAACCACTGACTGGACCAGCAGGGAGTTCCTTATTGTTGAGGTGATAAAAATGTTCTAAAATCAACTGTGGTGATGATTGAATCTATCTATGAATGTATCAAAGAACATTCAGTTGTACACTTTAAGTGGGTGGATTTTTATGACCTGTGAATATCTCAGTAAAACTTTCAGGACTTCCCTGAAGCGGTACAGTGGATAAGAATCTGCCTGCCAAAGTAGGGGATGAAGTTTCCATCCCTGGTCTGGAAAGATTTCACAGGGCAACTAAGCCCATGTGCCATAACTACTGAGCCCAAGCCCTAGCACCCTCAAGCTGCAGCTACTGAGCCCACACGCTGCAGCTGCTGAAACCTGTGTGCCTAGAGGCTGCAGCTACTGAGCCCACACGCTGCAGCTGCTGAAGCCTGTGTGCCTAGAGGCTGTGCCCTGGGACGAAACAGGCCACTGCAGCGAGAAGCCCACATGCCTCAGTGTAGAGTGGCTACTGCTCACCGCAACTAGAGGAAGCTCACACGCAGCACTGAAGACCCGGCACAACCAAAAATAAATTTTAGAAAAGAGAACAAAAAAAAACACAAAACTTCTCAGATCAAAAAAAAAAAAGGGGGGGGGGCAAAGAAAATGTTTGCTCTGACTCATGTATCCTGATTGGTTCTTCCTACCAGTGACATATAAAGACAATTGATTCACCTAATTTCTGAGAAGAATTTACTCCAAGGAAATAAAAAGATACATCAATTCTCCAATCTTTTTTTTTTTTTAAATTTTAGCCGTACTGCTTGGCCTTTTCATACTGTTCATGGGGTTCTCAAGGCAAGGCAAGAATAATGAAGTGGTTTGCCATTCGTGACTGAACTGAATTGGTACCATTTGGCATATGGGATCTTAGTTCCCTGACCAGGGATGGAACCCTCGTCCCCTGCGTTGGAAGCGTGATCTAACTACTGGATTGCCAGGGACGTCCCCTCTCAAACCTTTCGTGCTACCTGGTGTCACCCCAAACCCTTGGGCTTCTCTTCGTACATCATAACCTTTGACACTATCCTGTCCTTTCATCCGAGTCCTGGCCACTCTGGCTGTTACTGTCCCGAAATAAGTCAATCTGTCTCACTGGACTGTGAGCCCCGTGTGGTCACGGAGGGAATGTAACCTCGTCATCATTATGTAATCAGGCCCTCCTACAGGGCCCTATTTAGAATAGGGATGTGTGTTGAATGTTGAATGAATAGCCCTTGGAATTGCTAGGAAGTTTCTAATTTGACTCTCCTCAACAATAAATGAGCCTCTCTTAAGGGTCTTGAGTTCTTCCCAGAGAAAGTCCAGCAGTTCTCTGCTTTGCTTCATGTATTAAACTTGTACATAAGTTGAGCAAGATTTTTCATAACTAAAAATGTTAGATGACCATTGGCCTGTAGCTTATAAGGATATTTGTAGCTCTGAAGTTCTGTGTTCATCAAAGATGGACCAAAGCTTTAGTGATGTGTGTTTGTCTGTGTCAGTGGTGGTCATGAGATGAGCCATTAAGATGTCCCTTCAAGAAAGAACCTACCATTTAGCTGCAAGGAGTGCAGTGAGCTGACTGTCTCTACCTGCAGCACCTTCAGGATCCACCTTGTCTCGAAACAAGGAGGAGCAAAGTTACCCTTCCGGTAACTGGTGGCTTTAGTCTCTTACCCCCCAGCTCTTCTTCCTCCCGTCTTTCCTTTCATGGATGTCAGATCTATATCCTGGTCTGAAGAATTTTCCTGACCCGATCTACTTTCTTCCTCTTTTGTCTTTCACACACATTGCCCTCCAATAAAATGATGCAGCTGTGTCTTAACCTCGGTTTTCCCAGAGGACTCAGTTTACCTACTGTCCATCACGGCGTTTGTTCTCTGTCATGTGTGTGCATGGGTGCTAAGTCGCTTCAGTCATGTCTGACTCTTTGCAACCCCATGGACTGACTGTAGCCCGCCAGGCTCCTCTGTCCATGGGATTTCCCAGGCAAGAATACTGGAGTGGGTTGCCATGCCCTCCTCCAGGGGATCTTCCTCACCCAGGAACTGAACCCATGTCTCTTTTGTCTCCTGCATTGGCAGATGGGTTCTTTACCACTAGTACCACCTGGGAAGCCTTTCAGTTCAGTTCAGTCACTCAGTCATGTCCGACTCTCTGCGACTCCATGAATCGCAGCATGCTACCCTGTCTCAAAACTCTTCCAGTTTTGAGAAAACCCCCTATTGGATGCCTCTTTATCAGAGGAAAATCTTTGCCTCCCACCACAGCAGCTGAATGGGTACCATGAATTCTTCCTCGCTACATTTGCCTGTGGCTTGGCTAACTGGATCATCCTGCTGGGAACTTTAACTCTTGCTGGAGGAAGTGACACAGAAAGACAGACACAATTAGGAAGTTGTCCACAGTGGTTTCAATGGGTCAAGAGTTCCAAGGCAGTTCAGTGCCTGGAGCCTGGGTGGGTGGCAATGGCAGCAGCAGCCCCTGGCCAGATGATTCTGGCCATTCCTTTGGGTAATGTTCTCCTGACCCAGCTTTTTTTTTTTTTTGCTACTCATATTCTTAGCCTGGCTTTCCAGAATTCACATAGATTCTGTGAGCAAACCAATCATCTTCCAATAGCCAGCAGACGTTTTCACCTAAAAGAGCCAATGACATTTGATGTTGATTAAAAATAGGAACCTTGGCTGTTAGGGGACTTGGGAGTCTCTGGCGGGGGGTGTCGTGGTGAGAAGGAAGTTGTAAAGGATGAACTGTTATCCCTAGGGTGATACTCGGACCCCCTCTTTCTCTCATGCCCCACCTTCAGTACAGTAGCAAACGTACTCTTATGCTTTCGTTTAGTCTCTCAGTCGTGTCCGACTCTTTGCGACCCCGTGGACTGTAGCCCCCCAGGCTCCTCGGGCCATGGGATTCTCCAAGCAAGAACACTGGGGTGGGTTGCCATTTCCTCCTCCATGGGATCTTCCCGACCCAGGGACCGAATCTACGTCTCCTGCGTCTCCTGCATCTCCTGCGTCTCCTGCGTCTCCTGCGTCTCCTGCGTCTCCTGCGTTGGCAGGTGGATTCTTCATCACTGAGCCACCTGGGAAGGCCCTGCAGTCTGGTGCATCATAATAAATTCCAAATCTGTCATCTTCTCCCCTCCTCCACTGGTTTTACTGTGTCTGAGTCAACGTTGCTGCTTGTCGTAGCTTCCTAGTTGGTCCTCGCTCCCTCCTTCAGTTTATTCATTGAATAACAGCTAGCACAAGCCATTTAAAACATGTCAATATATGTCATCCTATGTTCTCCAACCTTCCCAAAGGCCTCCATTACACTCAAGTCCTCACCAAGGCCCCACATAATCTGGCCTTTTAACCCTTTGCCCTCGTTTCGCTCACTCCTCTGCTCTCCCTTCCTCCTCTCCTCCAGCCATACCTGTCTGCCATGTGGGTTCATGAGCACACACCCAGTCTTTTGTCTTATGGCTCTCCCCTTTTTAATTGTTCTGCCAGGCACATTCCCTCCCCAGATACCTGAACAGCTTGTTCCTTATGGCCTTGTGAAACCACTCATGCCACTGATTTAAAATTCCAACTCTGGAATTCTTTTTTCTTTTCTCTCTTTTATTGAGAAATTATTTATTTGGCTGCATCAGGTCATAGTTGTGGCATGCAAGCTCTTAGTTGTAGCTTGTGGGATTTAGTCTCCTGATCAGAGATTAAACCCAGCTCCCCTGCACTGGGAGCTCAGAGTCTTAGCCATTGAACTACCAGGGAAATCCCTACTTTGCTTTTCTAATGCACCACACCGTTTAAAAATTTTATTATGTTTATTCTTCATTATCTACCTTTGGTCATTACCGGGGAAAGGTCAACAGAACAGCATAAAGACATGGAGGTCTACAGTAAGAATTCGGTACAGATAGAAACCTAGGGGGAGGTGAACAAATGAACTTAAAATCTGCAAGCTTTTGCCAAAGTTTTGGCCAGGGCATTGCTTTTCTGGTGGATGTAGAAGATATACAGCTCCATAATTTGGGGTGACCCCTGCTGATCTGTGTCCCGTGACAGTGTAATAGTGCCTTCTCTTAGGATTGTTGGTTGTGAGAACTGAAGGGGGATGAAGAGGTTTGGTGCGCCCGGACACTTGGGCAGAGCTCTGTTCTCCGAGGCTCTTCCACCTCAATAGGGGGCGCTCAGCGGGCCATGAAGCAGAGCTCGTAGGTCGGAGGGATGTTGCCGAAGCCTGAGACCTTGGGCGTGATGTCGATGTCAGCAGGTGGCACCAGAGAACGTAGAGAGAAGTTCTGAAGGATGGAGGTGAAGTAGAGGAAGAGTTCCATGCGGGCCATGGCCTCGCCCAGGCAGATGCGCTTTCCTGTGGGTACAGAGGGGAGAAGGGGCGGAAGGAATAGTGGGGAGAGGCAGACCCGCGCGCGGTTAACAGAAGCATGGAGAGGATTCCGGTCTCACCACCGCTCAGCCTCAGCTGCCGCCTCTGCATCTCTGGGGTCATGATAATACCCACTTTTTAGGGTTATCATAAAGATGCAGTGAGTTTCTACAGTTAATGCTCCGCTAGGATCTTCCACGTATAGGGGTCTCACTCGTGGAAGCTACTTCTCTGATGGTGCAAATTCCAACAGATTCTAAAACAGAACGTAAAGGATCCATGCATTTAAAGCCTTTTCATTTCTGGTTCTTTTAAAGGTTTAGGAAGTGCTTACAAGGTGCCAGACACTGGTGAGGGAAAACAAAAGCTCACACTTAAATAGTGCTTGATCTACAAAAAATAAGAAGAGAATGTATATATATATATATATGTAACCGATTCACTTTGCTGTACAGCAAATACTAACACTACCTTGTAAATCAACTATATTCCAATACAAATTAAAAAAAAATAGTGCTTGCTGTTTGTCAATCACTCTTCCAGTGCTTTGGAGAGATTAATCTCCATTTTACAGATAGGGAGCTGAAGTAACTCATTCATGGCCCCACTGATGGTGTTTTGAGTGGCAGAGTGTGCTACCCTGATACCAGGTTCAATATAGCTTACACTTAAAATACGATTTTTCAAAGATATTGTATTATGAGTTAACTAAACTGCTGTTTATTGGGTAAATCTTTCCTGCTGCCTGTTTTATACTGTCTGCAAAATAAGAATCTTTTAACATTTTTAAGTGGTTAAAAAATCAGGAGAAAAATAACATTTTGTGACATGTGAAAATTAAAATTCAAGTGTTAATGTGCATAGTTTTGTTTTTTTTTAATTTTGCGTCCATCGCAGACATGTTTTTTCTTTTTATTGTTTTTTGGCCAGCCATGCGGCTTTCAGGATCTTATATCCCCCACCAGGGATTGAACCTGGCCCCATGCGGTGAAAGGTTGGAGTCCTAACAACTGGATCACCAGGGAATTCCCTAGGATGGCTCAGCAGTTAAAGAACCTGCCTGTGACAAAGGCGACATGGGTTCAATCCCTGGGACGGAAAGATTGCCTGGAGAAGGAAACGGCAATCCACTCCAGTAGTCTGGCCTGGAAAATCCCACAGGCAGATGAGCCTGGTGGGCATTAGCTCATGGGGTTGCAAAGAGTCAGACACGACTCAGTATCAGCATCATTGTTATGAATGTCTGTGGGTGCGTTCACAGTACAATGGTGTAGACTGCATAGTTCAGACAAAGACCAGCGAAACCTAACATATTCTATATTTTGGCCCTTAGAAAAAATATGCTGGCCTCTATTTAGTGCAATTACTTTTCTGATTACCAGAGTCCATGGTCCTGATATTCCATCATTCTGAAATTCTGGGATTCTAGTATTGTATGAGTCTATGAAATAGCACCCAGCTTCCCATTCAAACCTGTATGTCAAATACAGACCAATGATTGGGAGACGTATCTAGAGTGTTTCTGCAGAGCTGGTGGGGGTGGGGGGACTCGGACCATAGCCACCTACCAGAGGAAAAAGGCACAAAGGCTTCATTCTTCTTGAAGTGGCCCTGCTCGTCCAGAAAGTGTTGTGGATAGAAGGCATCTGGGTAGCGGAAGTACTTGGGGTCTTTGAGGACGGAGCCAAGAAGAGGAAAGACATCGGTGCCCTGGGGTGAAGATGGGCTCAGTTAGGAGAAATCAGTGTTGGACTATGGAGAATGGTAGGGACCCAGGAGGAGTGGAGTACAGTGGGGTACAGTGGAGGGAGGGATGAGGACGGAGGTGCAGCTCCACCTTGGGCAGAAGGTAGCCTCGGAAATGAGTGTCCCGGATGACATTATGGGGGACGCCCATGGGCACAATATCTGTGAGTCTCTGGATCTCATGGATCACGGCATCTGTGTAGGGCATCTTGGCTCGGTCATCAACACTTGGGATCCGGTGTGGTCCAATCACCTGGTCAATCTCTTCGTGGATCTTGGCTGGAAAAAACCAGAACACACAGCAGACAAAGATGCAGGAGGTGTTTCTGGAGGCCAGGATTGGGTCATAGGTTTGTGTCTTCAGCTCCATATGTATTTGGACTGTCTCTTTATTCTTAACTCCTGACACATTGGTGGGGCTAATAGACACTCTTTCCAGTAGTCATGTACGGATGTGAGAGTTGGACCATAAAGAAAGCTTAGTGCCAAAGAATTGATGCTTTTGAATTGTGGTGCTGAAGACTCTTGAGAGTCCCTTGGACAGCAAGAAGATCAAACCAGTCATTCCTAAAGGAGACCAACCCTGCATATTCACTGGAAGAACTGATGCTGAAGGTGAAGCTCTGATACTTTAGCCACCTGATGCAAAGAGCCAATTCCTTGGAAAAGACCCTGATGCTGGGAAAGATTGAAGGCAGGAGGAGAAGAGGGCAACAGAGGATAAGATGGTTGGATTGCATCACTGACTCAATGGTGAGTTTGAGCAAACTCTGGAAAGACATATCTGGAGATACTGAAGGACAGAGAAACCTGGTGTGCTGCAGTCCATGGGTTGCAAAGAGTCAGACACAACTTAGTGACTGAACAACAACAATGCATAAAGTCTATGGAGTTGTAAATTGCACGTGTAATGCAGTATGCAAGTAACTGAGGTGTCCATTAGATATTAGATGATTTAGATTAGTAAAAGACAACTCAGACAATGAAGAAGAAACTAGATGAGTCTGAATGGAAATGTTAGTCTCTCCCATTGTCTGTAACAAGAGAAATCTGTTAGTTTGTTTTGAATTACATTAGAAGGTGTGCTTAGGTCCTCGACTGTGTCCAACTCTTTGTGACCCTACGGACTATATATAGTCTGCCAGGCTCCTCTGTCCATGGGATTCTCCAGGCAAGAATACTAGGATGGGTTGCCATTCCCTCCTCCAGAGGATCTTCCTGACTCAGGGATCAAACTCACATCTCTTGCCTTGCAGGCAGATTCTTTACCGCTGATTCACTGGGGAAGCCACATTAGAAGGGAGAGGGGCCAAAACTGGGAATTTTCCTTTGGTGAATCAATGAGTTTCTCATTACTGGAGTTACCCAACCAGACCAGATTACAGTTTACTGGCGATGGATTCTATTTGATTCTGCCACTATAGTTGGCCAAATAATGGCCATCAAAGATACTACCTCCTAATCCCTGGAACCTGGGTATGTTACCTTACATGACCAAGGACACTTTGCAGATATAATTAACTTAAGGGTTTTGAGATGGAGAGATTATTCCGAATAATCCATATTGGCTCTAAAAGTAACCACAAGTGTTTGTATAAGAAGGAGGCAGAAAGCTCAGAGTCAGAGAAGGAGATGTGACAGTGGATACAAAGAGAGATTTGAAGATGCAATGCTGCTGGCTTTGGAATGGAGCCCAGGAATGCAAGAAATACAGTCTAGAGGTTGGAAAAGGCAAGGAGTCAGATCAACCCTGGTTTGACCCAGTGAAAGCCTATTTGAACTTCTGAAGTCCAGAACTGTAAAATAATAGATTATTGTGGCTTTAAGCTACTAAGTTTCTCATAACTCACCACATAAGAATCTATCTTGTGGTTGTAATTCAGTCACTAAGTCGTGTCTGACTCTTTGCCACCTCATGGACTATAACACAGCAGGCTTCCCTGTCCTTCACCGTCTCCCAGAGTTTGCTCAGATTCGTGTCCACTGTGTCACTGATGCTATCTATAACCATCTCATCCTCTGCCGCCCCCTTCTCCCTTTGCCTTCTATCTTTGCCAGCATCAGGGTCTTTGCATCAGGTGGCCAATGTATTGGATAAGAAACCATGACAGGCGCCAAGCAGAAGATGAAATTAAATGACTTTCCAAGCCGGAGATCCTGAGATTCCACATCCTGAGGTTCTAAAGTATGAGGAGCTGAAAGCTGCGGGATTCTACAGTTTCAGGATGATGTCTTCTTTCCTGTGGGGAGTGAGGTCTGCCAGGTGAGGCTCAGGTGGGCACTCACCTTCCACCTCAGGATGCTTCATCATGAGCAGCAATCCATAGCGGAGTGTAGAGCTCACTGTCTCGGTGCCAGCGAAGAAGAGGTTGAGGGTTGTCAAGACCAAATTCTTGAGGTTGAATTCTGTGTGGGGGTTGTTTTTATCCTGAAAATGAGAGCGATGATAAATAGACTCACCATCTTCTGCCTTCATCTCCTTTTCTCCCTGTGTATAAGGTAGGGCTTTGTGAAAACACAACAGATGGGTGAACCAGGTGAGTATCTGGGAGAGGAAACAGTCAGAGCAAAGGTCCTGAGGCAGAGGTGTGTCTAGTGAGGAACGACCAAGAGGAGGCCAGTGTAGCTGCCAGGATAGTTGGAGTGTAGTGAACAGTGGGGAGAATGAGACAGAGGAAAGTGGAGACTGCCTTATCAGATTTGAGAGTTCTAAGACATTAGGGTACATGATTTCAAGCTGCTGAAGGACTTCACTGGTGGTCCAGTGGTGAGGAATCTGCCTTGCAACTCAAGGGTTGCAGGTTCGATCCTTGGTCAAGGAAGTAAGATCCCACGTGCCTTGAAGCTACTGCGCTCTTGTGCACATGCAGCAACTAAGACCCAATGCAGCCAAACCAATGAATACAAAATAAATAAAGGTCAAATTTCAATCAAATATCTGTCCAAAAACAAAACAGAACAAAACAAAACAAAACCTGCCAAGTACAGAGGTTCTACAGTAGAAAAATAGAAATGTGTAAGTTTATAAAATCCTAAGAATCCATGATGCAGAGTTACTAAGCTTCTAAATTGCTATATTTCTAAGACTTCAGACTTTTAAAAATTTTTGAAAAAAAATTTCACCATTGAGGATAATGTTTGCTGTGGGTTTGTCATATATAGCTTTTATTATGTTGAGGTATGTTCCTTCCATTCCTGCTTTCTGGAGAGTTTTTATCATAAATGGATGTTGAATTTTGTCCAAGGCTTTCTCGGCATCTATTGAGATAATCATATGGTTTTTATTTTTCAGTTTGTTAATGTGGTGTATTACATTGATTGATTTGCAGATAATGAAGAATTCTTGCATCCCTGGGATAAAGCCCACTTGGTCATGATGTATGATCTTTTTAATATGTTGTTGGATTCTGTTTGCTAGAATTTTGTTAAGGAGTTTTGCATCTATGTTCATCAGTGATATTGGCTGTAGTTTTCTTTTTTTGTGGCATCTTTGTCAGGTTTTGGTATTAGGGTGATGGTGGCCTCATAGAATGAGTTTGGAAGTTTATCTTCCTCTTGCAATTTTCTGGAAGAGTTTGAGTAGTATAGGTGTTAGCTCTTCTCTAAATTTTTGGTAGAATTCAGCTGTGAAGCCATCTGATCCTAGGCTTTTGTTTGCTGGAAGATTTCTGATTACAGTTTCAATTTCCATGCTTGTGATGGGTCTGTTAAGATTTTCTATTTCTTCCTGGTTCAGTTTTGGAAAGTTGTACTTTTCTAAGAATTTGTCCATTTCTTCCAAGTTGTCCATTTTATTGGCATATAATTGCTGATAGTAGTCTCTTATGATCCTTTGTATTTCTGTGTTGTCTGTTGTGATCTCTCCATTTTCATTTCTAATTTTGTTGATTTGATTTTTTTCTCTTTGTTTCTTGATGAGTCTGGCTAATGGTTTGTCAATTTTATTTATCCTTTCAAAGAACCAGCTTTTTGCTTTGTTGATTTTTGCTATGGTCTCTTTTGTTTCTTTTGCATTTATTTCTGCCCTAATTTTTAAGATTTCTTTCCTTCTACTGGCTCTGGGGTTCTCTATTTCTTCCTTTTCTAGTTGCTTTAGGCGTAGAGTTAGGTTATTTATTTGACTTTTTTCTTGTTTCTTGAGGTATGTCTGTATTGCTATGAACCTTCCCCTTAGCACTGCTTTTACAGTGTCCCATAGGTTTTGGGTTGTTGTGTTTTCATTTTCATTCATTTCTATGCATATTTTGATTTCTTTTTTGATATTTTTCTGTGATTTGTTGGTTATTCAGAAGTGTGTTGCTCAGCCTCCATATGTTGGAATTTTTAATAGTTTTTCTCCTGTAATTGAGATCTAATCTTACTGCATTATGGTCAGAAAAGATTCTTGGAATGATTTCAATTTTTTAAAATTTACCAAGGCTAGATTTATGGCCCAGGATGTGATCTATCCTGGAAAAGGTTCCATGTACACTTTAGAAAAAGGTGAAAATTGATTTCTTAGCCACACCACATGGCATATGAAATCTTAGTTCCCCAACCAGGGGTAGAAACCACACCCCTGCATTGGAAGCTGGGAAGACATTAAACTTTTAATTTTGAAGTTTAAACTCCAAAGCTTAGACTTTAAATGTTTCAGCTTGGCAAATTCTAAGACTAAAAATGCATTCTACTTTTCTATATTTGTAAGTCTCTGGTGTATCAGATTAGAAAGGTGTACGAGTTTAAGTTTTCATGTTCTTAGAAGTTTTAGCTTCAAAGTTTAAAAGTGTAAGAGTTTATACCTTAACAGTTTCTATATCTCATCTATAAATAAAAATCAACCTGGTGAAACAATCTTCGCCCTTGACATACTATCATCAATATGTTTACAGATGAGTCTGAAGTTGTAGGCGCTAGGGATCAGGGAGATGAGAGGAAAGGACTGGGGGCAGAGGAAGAGGTACCTGGTGCATCTTGATGAGGAAGCAATCAATGAAGTCCCGAGGGTTCTGGGGGTCAAGCGATGCTTCGTTGGTCTTGACCCTGGAGGCAATGAAGTCCTTGAGCTCCTCTATCAAGTAGTAGATGCGATTGTGTCTTCCTGGCAAATATTGCATGATTCCAGAATACATGTCATATAGCTATGGGGAATAAGCAAAGGATGTTTGTTAGCAATGGGCACCAGAGGCCAGCCTGGGCTGAGTCTGGAGTCCAGTAGCTGGGCTTAGCATCCAGCATGGGGTCTGAGAATTGCATGAGGCCATTTGCTTCTTGGAGACCCAGGGAATCTTGATTCTTGCCTCCCAAGATTGTGAGGGAGGAGTTAGTGAGGAGGAGGCAGGGGCTTAGTTAACAGAGGTTGGGAGGTGGACATAGAGGTGACTGATGGGCACCTGGGCCCAGGATGTGCTCATTTCTATGAAACTCTGGTTGATCATTTGCAGCAACTTCAGGAACTGCTTGTCCTCATAGTCAAAGCGGCTTCCAAAGACGACAGAACTGATGACGTTGGAGACAGTGCGGCTCAGGAAGAAAGTAGGTTCGATGCAAGCCCCTGAATAACAGAAGTTGGAGGCCATGAGTAGGAACATAGAATGTGACATCAGGTTGGTTTAATAAGCACCTGAAGGACTTCCCTGGTGGTCCAGTGGCTGAGACTCCACGCTCCCATTGCAGGGGGCCTGAGTTCAATTCCTGGTTTGGGAACTAGATCCCACATGCTGCCACTAAAGATCCTGTGTGCCTCAGCTAAGATCCGGTGCAGCCAAATAAATACATAAAAATATGTGAAGATTAAAAAAATAGCCACCTCATTGGTTAATGAAAATTCAGTGTTAATTATCCATGTGAAATACTTAGCACAGTGCCTGACACGTATAAACATGTGAGAGATGCTGGTGGAGCTGAATCCTTACTTTTTGTTATTAAAGGTTAATTGTACTGGGACTTCGCTTGTGGTACAGTGGATAAGAATCTGCCTGCCAATGCAGGGGACGCAGGTTCGATCCCTGGTCTGGGAAGATTGCACGTGCTCAGGAGGCACTAAGCCAGCGCACGACAGCTACTGAGCCTGAGGGCGCTAGAGCCTGAGAGCTACAACCACTGATCCTGCGCGCTGTGACTACTGAAGCCCTCTCGCCAAGAGCCTGTGCCCTGCGATGGGAAGCCCGCACACCACAGCGAAGAGTAACGCCTGCTCGCTGCAACTACAGACAGCCTGCACAGAAATGAAGAACCAGTGCAGCCACAGAGATTAAAAAAAGAAGAAAAAAAAGAAGTTAACTGTCCTGGAGAGTCACAGCTTTTAGAAAGAAGTGGAGGTAAGGGACACATTAAAAAAATAGAAAAGAATGGCTTGATTCGGTCTATCTCTACCAATGATTCCATCGGCACTATTTAAAATAAAATTCTTCTCCGGCCTCAGCTGCACCATCTATAAAACGAGATGCTGGTCAGGCCAGTGGGTATGGGGACAATTTCCCTAAAGCAATGCATATAATCACAATTAGCTTTGCAAATAATTTCCAGGGGTACCTGAGTATACAGAGTCTTTATGCAGACCATTTGGCACCCATGGAGCCCAAGGGAGGAGTCTAGTGTAGAGAAATTTGTCTCTGTTTCTATATCTAATCTATTCATCTCTATATTTCTCAGCCTCTGTGTCTTTTTTCATTAGACCTCAGACATTCCAGATCTTATTTTTGGGTGCATCATGGATCCCTTTAAAAATGTAATGAAATGGTGCAGTGTTTCAGATTCGCAAGTTGAAAAAGTTCTAAAAATCTTTCACAACAATGTAAATATATGTAACACAACTGAACTGTACACTTAGAACAGTTTGTTGTTGAGTCGCCAGTCATGTCCAACTTTTTGGGACCCTGTGGACTGCAGCACACCAGCCTTCCTGTCCCTCATCATCTCCTTGACTTGGCCCATGTTCATGTCCATTGCGTCAGTGATGCCATGCAACCATTTCATCCTCTCATGCCCTCAGAAATAGTTAGAGTGGCAAATTTTTGCATTATATGGTTTTTATCCAAATTATGTGTTTTTGTATGTGTATGTGTGAATGTATACCTAGTTAGATAAATTTAATCCTACTGCCACAAAAAGGCACAATATTGCCAAAGTTTGTACATGATACAAGGAGCTCAAAAACTCCTTAAGATCCACTGACTCAAGTCCCTGGACAAGGGATCTCTAAGGGTCTTTCATGTTAACTTTTAACATGGAATCTGGCTAGGAATCTCAGTAAATCCTTCATCTTCTTCATCCTTTCCCACTCCCAAACTTTCTCCCACTAAAGCCCATCTTCTCGTGACTGAGCTCTCTACACCCCCACCCCTTCCACCAAGTCCCCTTGTAGCCCTTCCGGCTGATGTCACACATACCTTTGGTCTTGCGTAATTCCACTAGTAGGAAGCCAGCCTCCTCCTGGATCCGCTCCTCAATGCTCCTCTTTCCCATCCCGAAGTCCCGAAGAATGGTCAGGGAGAAGCGTCGGAGAATCCTCCATCGTTCTCCGTTAGCCAGAGCTACACCTGCCGGGATTTCAGGGTCAGGCTCCTGTCTCCCCTCTGGTTTGTGCCCAGCTCTGTGCTGGACTGGGAGGGTGCCAGGATATGACAGCTGTAAACTTTCCCCTTGGGGATGCCTCTTTCAACCTTCCAGGCTTAATGGGGAAACTAAAGTTCCCTCCCTTCTGGACTCCCCAAAACAGCCCAGAACTGAGACAAAGGAAAAGAAATCAGGCTAATAATGACTGTGGGAGATTACAGAGAGTTTCTTACAGGCTACAGACCTGGAACTGGATAAATGCATATCATGGATGGATGCCTAGGAATGTGGGGGGTGGGGGATATAGATAGAATGGGACTTCCCTGGTGGCTCAGATGGTAAAGCGTCTGTCTACAATGCGGGAGACCTGGATTTGATACCTGGGTTGGGAAGATTCCCTGGAGAAGGAAATGGCAACCCACTCCAGTACTCTTGCCTAGAAAATCCCGTGGACGGAGGAGCCTGGTTCAAGCTACTGTCCATGGGGTCGCAAAGAGTTGGACATGACTGAGTGACTTCACTTTCACTTTCTTTATAGATAGAATGGGCTTCCCTGGTTGCCCAGTGGTAAAGAATCTGTGTGCAGTGCAGGAGCCACAGGAGATGCGAGTTCTGTCCCTGGGTCAGAAAGATCCCCTAGAGGAGAACATGGCAACACATTCTAGTATTCTTGCCTGGAGAATCCCATGGACAGAGGAGCCTAGTGGGCTAGAGTCCACAGGGCCGCAAAGAGTTGGACATGAGTGAAGCAGTTTAGCATACAAGCATAGATAGAATGTCATATAGAGTATGCTGGAATGGGGAGACTTCTTCTATATTCTATGTTCTACTTGTATTCTCTAGACATACATGTAAGTGTTCACAGAAGATCATACCTGTACACTAACACACCCACACAAAAGGAGTTACCATGTAGTAAACAGTATTTAGAAATTTTCGGATGTGCATACAAGATCCCCTAGAGGAGAACATGGCAACACATTCTAGTATTCTTGCCTGGAGAATCCCATGGACAGAGGAGCCTAGTGGGCTAGAGTCCACAGGGCCGCAAAGAGTTGGACATGAGTGAAGCAGTTTAGCATACAAGCATAGATAGAATGTCATATAGAGTATGCTGGAATGGGGAGACTTCTTCTATATTCTATGTTCTACTTGTATTCTCTAGACATACATGTAAGTGTTCACAGAAGATCATACCTGTACACTAACACACCCACACAAAAGGAGTTACCATGTAGTAAACAGTATTTAGAAATTTCTGGATGTGCATACATCAGTGAATTAATGTTTGGAAATTTGATGAAATGATTTTGATAGATCACTGAATGGAAGGAAGTGTTTGTGACTGGAATGACTGACGAATGGATGGGTAAAGGGCTAATGGATGGATGGTTGGAGATGTATGGGTAAATGGTTGGAAGGATGTATGGATGACTGATTAATAGGTGGATGAATGATGGAAGGAAAAATGAATGGATGGATGAAAGGATGATTAGATCAGTAAATGAGAAGTTAATTAATAGATGATGTGCAGATCAATTTGTTGGAAAGATACTGATATTTGTATAGAAAGTCTAATGAATTTTTTGGTGGCTGTATGGATCAATGGAAAAATGGATGGATGGAAGGAACGGCATAGGGATAGGTGGGTGAGTGAAAGTATCAAGAAATCGTGTGAGGCTGCTTGGAATTGAATAATGTGGGCAGTTAGAGATGTGTGTGCATGCTAAGTTGCTTCAGTTGTGTCTGACTCTTTGTAATCCTATGGACTGTAGCCCGCCAGGCTCCTCTGTCCATGGGATTCTCCAGGAAAGAATTCTGGAATTCTGCCTCCGGGGCATTAGAGATTGATGTGTAGGGAACATTAGAAAGATATCTGTGGAGGATGCAGAGACCTATGGGTTGTCTGTGTGTGTACAGGAAGATAAAGAGTAAGCTTGGCTATGAGAGCTTGGTGAATTACAAGAGTGCCACTCGTCCATCAAAAATAATAACACAAGTTACACAGACGATCTTCTAGAGTCAGACGGTTTGAGTTCAAAGTAAAATGATTCTATCACTGACTGTTACTACTGATGTTTCTCATTCTCAGATTCCTCATTTGCAAAATTAGGAAGACATTAATAGCTCTCAGAGAAGTCACAGCAGTAATTCACTTAGAGTACTTATCAAAGAACTGGGGAAATAGAAGTACATTACACTTTGTGATTACATTTTGTTTTTATTTTTGTTGTTGTTACCTACCATGACCTTGGAAGTTTCGCTCTATTGAAGCCAGTTCTCCACGGCCACTGAACTCATCTGCTCGGTCTACCAGGGCCTCCTTCACTGCTTCATGTCCACATAAAACAACCACTGGCCGGGGCCCCATGTACACGGTGAAGCTGGACCGTATTTCTCCTTGAGCTGAGTGAAGGAAGATGTAAGAGGAGGGGGCTGAGTGTAGCACCAAGTGACAACCAGTCAAAGATTTTAGGAGATGGCGATTTCAAGGAGCATGGGAATAACAGATAAAACTGAGTCCTGAACTTGGAAAGACTGCTGATAAAGAGACACAGAAGTCTTGGCTTCTGTGATCCTGGGCAAGATCCCCCATTGCTGCTACAAGCCTTGGTTTCCGCATCTGTAAAATGGTGGACCTAGATGAGATGGAATTCCAAGATCCATGTGTCTCGCTCTGAAGGGCTAACTTTCTAGAATCCTAAGATTTCATGATACTGAGTCAAAGTCTGAAGACCAACAGAGTGCAAGAGTTCTTGTATAAGGATAGAAAGTAACAGGCACTGCCCTGGAGGCCCCGTGGTTAAGACTTTACCTTAACCTGCAAGGGGTGGGGTTTGATCCCTGTTCAGGGAACTAGGATCCCACATGCCTTGTGGCCAGAAAACCAAAACAGAAAAACAGAATCAATATTATAATAAATTCAACAATGACTTTAAAAATGGCCCACATTAAAAAAAAAGACTTTAACAAGTAGTGCAATGCAACATATTTTTTTTTTTTTAAGAAGGTACTGTTATTCCAAAGTCCTAAAGGTCTTAAGTTTCAATGTGCTAGGGGTCTGTGTTTCCAGGAGTTTAAGATTCTGGAATTCCAGAAATCTAAGGTTAAGTTTCCAAGAAAACTTTGTTATAGAATTCAGAAATTTCTACACTCTATAGAATTAGTTGCTTCCAGCTGTGCTAAAGTAGACAGACTCACCTTCATGAAAGATTGAAAAGTGGCATCAGTACGAACTTGCAACACGTTCCCCAGGAAAGGTATCGGCATGGGACCAGGCGGCAGCTTTCCCCCTTTGCTCATCTGTTTCCAGGCGATGAGGATGAGAAGACAAGACAAACAGAGTGCTAGAAAGATGGTGAAGGCCCCTCCCAGCTCCATGGTGCCAGGTCGAAGGACTGTGCCCAGGGCACCAGATCCTACCTAAATACATTCTGGGAAATCGACTGTGTAGAAATCTGAACACCCTGAGATTCAAGTTTTCCGGGTATGGATGTCATGAGGGAAGAGATTGCTTTATCTGGGGGGTGGTTATATAACCTATAATCTCCCACCTGTAAAAAGGTGGATTGAATTCACCCAGGGAGATCTACTGGGGACATTCCCCTTTCTTCTTATTTCTAGTATCTCAGCTCTCTCTCAGCTCAGCTTCCAGTTAAGCTTGTCTTGGTAGGACATGAGAAGCAGTTGAACATCATTTTTAAGGCTACTTCATTTAGGGATCATACAATCTGAGTTCCATCTTTTCTTCATTAGCTGAGTCACATAACTCTCTTGGGCTGTTTCCCTGTCTGTCAAAAGGGTAAACATACAGTTTTAGAAAGTCTTGATGAAAAACAGAAATGGCTCCTCTCTCTGTGTTCTTAGTCGCTCAGTTGTGTCCAACTCTTTGCTGTCCCATGGACTGTAGCCCACCAGTCTCCTCTGTCCATGGGGGTTCTCCAGGCAAGAATATTGGAGTGGGTTGCCATGCCCTCCTCCAGGGAATCTTCCCAACCCAAGGATCGAACCTAGGTCTTCCACATTGCAGGCAGATTCTTTACCATCTGAGCCACCAGGGAAGCCCCCCCCCCCGACTTTGCTAGACTCTAATTAATTACGGGGGGTTTTTTGTAAAAAAAAGAAAGATGAAGATTTAGAACCATGAAAGAAACAATTGAAAGGGTTTAATTCAACAAGTTCTACTGTTTTTACTCAAGATAATATTAAATAATAATAACCAAAGTTTACCTGTGTTACTTTATCAGAACTTTATTGGTGTGTGTGTATTCATTTTCCAAGTTTGAGATGTAGGAACCACCTCTGAGCTCCAGTCTCATCATCTCTAGAGACATGACTGAGTGATTGCTCTTTGTAATACTCTACATAATGGTTTTCCATCCTTTTTGCACCAAATATTTATAAATCTTCTTTACTGACCTGAAACAAAATTCCTGGGAATTATATTATACCTACACATGTTATTAAACACAACTCAAAAGCCCTTCTGTATGTTGATTCTCAGGCTTGGAAATTGAATCTCCTAGGAAGCCTGTAGATTTGGATTAAGGCTTGGCCATCTAGGCTGAGATGTCCTGTGATCACAGTGGTAGGAACTCTGGGAAAACGGAGTGATTCACACAGCACCACCTTCTCCATCTTGGATCTGCTGCTAGAATCTGCTGCTTTCATGGAGTAAGAGTAAGCTCTAGGCTGCTTCTTTCAACTCTCACATCTTTGGCCTCTTTTTTCCATTCTGACCACCTCCCAATGCACACACTTACACCCACTCAGGATTAGATACTAGAAAAAAGATTTATTTGGCTGCACTGGTTCTTATTTGCAGCAAGAGCTGCAGGACCTTTAGCTCCAGCATGTGGGATATAGTCTCCTGGCCAGGGCCAAACCCGGAACCCCTGCACTGGGAACATGGGGTCTTAACCACTGGACCCCCAGGGAAGTCCCTAGACTCTTAATCATCTGTGATGGTGACGGTTGTGAGTTTGGTCCTCCCACTCAGACAGGTTGGAGAGAGAAAGTATTCTTCTGGCTTCAGCAGAAGGGAGGATAGCTAGAATTGTGTTGTTGTTGTTGTTGTTGTTGTTTTCCCTAGGGAGGCAAGATAAGTGAGTCTGGGAGATCTTTGTGCACAGTCTAAGAAGACTCATTATAAAAGGTGTTTTATGCTATGAAGGGTGAGCTAAAGACTGAGTTCCAAGACTGAGCTAAGTGGCTTCTCCAAGCTGTCATTTTTCTAAGATTCTGTGGTTCTCCAAATCTGTTGTTGTAATGTTTGAGGATTCCAGAATTCTGTAATTAAAATTTCAATCTGAGCCACCTCAGATGGTAAAGAATCTGCCTGCAATGCAGGAGATCCAGGATCAATCCCTGGGTCAGAAAGATCCCGTGGAGGAAACAGCAAACCAATCCAGTGTTTTTGCCTGGAGAATCCCATAGACAGAGGAGCCTGGAGGGCTATAGTTCATGGGGTTGCAAAGAGTCAGATACGATGAGTAACTAATACACACAAGCTTTCACTGCTCTATGCGAAGAGTTGACTCATTGGAAAAGACTCTGATGCTGAGAGGGATTGGGGGCAGGAGGAGAAGGGGACAACCAAGGATGAGATGGCTGGATGGCATCACTGACTTGATGGACGTGAGTCTGAGTGAACTCCAGGAGCTGGTGATGGACAGGGAGGCCTGCCGTGCTGCGATTCATGGGGTCACAAAGAGTCAGACACGACTGAGCGACTGAACTGATGGATTCTTCCAGTGGAGAGTGGGGATCAGCATTAAGAAAGTTGGGAGCTATGGAGGGAAGGGCAGAATGTCCTTTCAGTTCAGTTCAGTTACTCAGTCAGGTCTGACTCTTTGTGATCCCATGGACTGCAGCATGCCAGGCTTCTCTGTCCTTCACCATCTCCTGGAGCTTGCTCAAACTCACATCCATTGAGTCGTTGGTGCCATCCAACCATCTCATCCTCTGTCATCCCCTTCTCCTGCCTTCAATCTTTTACCTCCTCCTAGATGTTTTTAGTGGGAAAAGGAAGGTAAGCCAGTAGTGCATAGCTCTTTCTCCCAGTTCCAAAACAAAACCAAAACCCTTCCAAACTTAAAGGAACCTAAATCTAAGGACTGAGTTTGATATAGGGGTCATTCTTCTATTGGAGAGTGAAAAAGACAGTGAATAGGGCCTCTGAATTTCTTCCCTTCCACTGAGAAAAACTATCCAAAACATGGAAATTAAAAAAAATAATTATGGGGCTTTTTCATTTTCTTACAGGTCCATTTAAAGATAATCTCATTTCAAAATAGGATGTCATTTTGTTTACATAGTTGATCGACGTCTAAGCATTTTACAATTCTACAAAACTGTGAGCTCATGATGACTATCTTTTTGTTAGAGAAGGTGACATCCCCCCTAGATTTTAAAAAATGCAATAAAATTATACATTAGACGGTTTTGTAGTTTTTTTTTTAATTTTATTTTTATTTTTGACTGTGCGGGGTCTTCGCTGCTGTGCACAGATTTTCTCTAGCTGCAGAGAGCAGGGGCTACTCTCTAGTTGCAGTGTACAGGCTTCTCATTGTGGTGGATTCTTTTGCTACCTCGAGGAATGTGGGTATCTTCCTGGACCAGGGATTGAACCTGTGTCCAGTGCATTGGCAGGCAGATTCTTAACCTCTGGACCACCAGGAAAAGTCTTTGGTTTTGTAGTTAACTCAGTATTTCTTTCCCATCTTTTTGGACTATAAAAATCCTAGTGTTTCATTTGTCTTGAGGACTAGCTTTCTTTTTTTTTTTAACATATAAAACATTTAATTAAAATAATCATAAAATAATACAGAAACAAATTTTATGATATCAATAAATGCTAAAACAACATTGGGTATTATTATTTTAAAAATAGGTAGAATGTTCAAAACAAAACTCTTAAAAATGCAAAAGAGAAGAAAAATACAAAAAAGCCTCACTTTCACCTGTATTCCCCCAGACAACTGTTTTTTTAAATCCTCTGTTTATCCTTCCAGTGTGACATTATGCAAATATAAGCAAATACGGATATTCTCATTCTCCTTCTTACATGAAATTCATTATATATTTTTACAAAATTTATATTTATATATACACACATATTGTTCTTCACCTTGCATTTTTCATTTAATAATATATCTTGGGGATATTAATATTAATATTGCCATTTCAATAAGGAAATTTTCCTTCCTTTTTATCATGAAGTGAAGTGAAGTGAAGTGAAATCGCTCAGTCGTGTCTGACTCTTTGCGCATTGCAGGCAGATGCTTTACCATCTGAGCCATCTAGCTGCATACTATTTCTGCGTACTATACTGTGTAGATGGAGAAGGCAATGGCACCCTACTCCAGTACTCTTGCCTGGAAAATTTCATGGACAGAGAAGCCTGGTGGGCTGCAGTCCACGGGGTCGCTAAGAGTTGGACACGACTGAGCGACTTCACCTTCACTTTTCAATTTCATGCATTGGAGAAGGAAATGGCATCCCACTCCAGTGTTCCTGCCTGGAGAATCCCACAACGGGTGAGCCTGGCGGGCTGCCGTCAATGGGGTCGCACAGAGTCAGACATGACTAAAGCGACTTAGCAGCAGCAGCATACTGTGTAGATATATAGTCTATTAAACCAGTTCTCTGTTGGTAGGCATTTTTGTTTTCTATTTTTCACTGTTGCAAACAATGTCAAACATTTGCAGAGTGGGATATGTAAGTGGGATATGCATGCTTGGTTGCTCAGTCGTGTCTGACTCTTTGTGACCCCATGAACAGTAGCCCGCCAGGTTCCTCTGTCCATGGAATTTTGCAGGCAAGAATACTGGAGTGGGTGGCCATTTCCTTCTCTAGATGGACTAGCTTTCTTTACACCTAGTCCCCTTATTAATGAATTAAATAATCTTGACACATGTGCAGCACGTATTTTGAGAATTATCTTTAAAAAATTTCCCTCCTCTTCTTTCTTCTTTCCTAACTCCCTTCTCCTTCCCCCCTCCTTCCATTCCCCTTTTCTTTCCTCCTCATCTGTTTCTTTCTATATTCCTTTTCTCTCTTTCCCTCACTTCCCTCTTTCAAAGACTCTCCTTTCAATGTCTTCCTTTTTTCTTCCTTCATTCTTTCCCTCTCATCTCCCCCACTACTTTTTTTATTTTTCCTCTCTTCTCCCTCCTTCTTTATCCTCTCCTTTCTTCCATAGGGATAGAAGAAACTTCTTAGTGGTTACACTAAGATAGAGTTACGTTACTATCAAACGGCGTACCGTGCACAACTGAATACCAGAAGAAGAAGAAAGAGATCATGGGACAGTGGGAATATTCCTCAAAGCAGTGGGCTGTTTCCCCACCCAATTATTTGTGTCATGTGGGAAGTCCCAGTAATGATGCCTAAAGTCTGATGGGCAGGAGGCAGGTCTGGGTCCTGAAGCTAATAAACTAGAGGGAGGATTTCAAAATGGTACTAAGGCAATGGCACCCTACTCCAGTACTCTTGCCTGGAAAATTTCATGGACGGAGAAGCCTGGTGGGCTGCAGTCCACGGGGTCGCTAAGAGTTGGACACGACTGAGCGACTTCACCTTCACTTTTCAATTTCATGCATTGGAGAAGGAAATGGCATCCCACTCCAGTGTTCCTGCCTGGAGAATCCCACAACGGGTGAGCCTGGCGGGCTGCCGTCAATGGGGTCGCACAGAGTCAGACATGACTAAAGCGACTTAGCAGCAGCAGCAGCATACTGTGTAGATATATAGTCTATTAAACCAGTTCTCTGTTGGTAGGCATTTTTGTTTTCTATTTTTCACTGTTGCAAACAATGTCAAACATTTGCAGAGTGGGATATGTAAGTGGGATATGCATGCTTGGTTGCTCAGTCGTGTCTGACTCTTTGTGACCCCATGAACAGTAGCCCGCCAGGTTCCTCTGTCCATGGAATTTTGCAGGCAAGAATACTGGAGTGGGTGGCCATTTCCTTCTCTAGATGGACTAGCTTTCTTTACACCTAGTCCCCTTATTAATGAATTAAATAATCTTGACACATGTGCAGCACGTATTTTGAGAATTATCTTTAAAAAATTTCCCTCCTCTTCTTTCTTCTTTCCTAACTCCCTTCTCCTTCCCCCCTCCTTCCATTCCCCTTTTCTTTCCTCCTCATCTGTTTCTTTCTATATTCCTTTTCTCTCTTTCCCTCACTTCCCTCTTTCAAAGACTCTCCTTTCAATGTCTTCCTTTTTTCTTCCTTCATTCTTTCCCTCTCATCTCCCCCACTACTTTTTTTATTTTTCCTCTCTTCTCCCTCCTTCTTTATCCTCTCCTTTCTTCCATAGGGATAGAAGAAACTTCTTAGTGGTTACACTAAGATAGAGTTACGTTACTATCAAACGGCGTACCGTGCACAACTGAATACCAGAAGAAGAAGAAAGAGATCATGGGACAGTGGGAATATTCCTCAAAGCAGTGGGCTGTTTCCCCACCCAATTATTTGTGTCATGTGGGAAGTCCCAGTAATGATGCCTAAAGTCTGATGGGCAGGAGGCAGGTCTGGGTCCTGAAGCTAATAAACTAGAGGGAGGATTTCAAAATGGTACTTGCCAGCACCCTAGGTCATACAGTACTGGTGACCACAGGGAAGTGTCCTGCTGGGATGCACAGGATATCTCCCACAAAAGACCACTTTTCCAAGGCTGGGAAACATAACCTACCTACCAAGTACATTGAAATAAAAACCAGCATGTTAGGCAAAATGAGGTGACAGAGGAATATATTCCAAGTGAAAGAACAAGATAAAATCCTAGAAGAACTAAGTGAAGTGGAGATAAGTAATCTACCAATGAAGTGTTTATGTCAGTGATGATAAAGGTGGTCAAAGAACTCAAGAGAAGACTGGATGAACAGAGTGAGAAGCTAGAAATTTTTAACAAAATGAAGAAATATTAAAAAAAGCCAAACAGAGCTGAATAGTACGATAACTAAAGTTAAAGATTCACTAAAAGGAGTCAACAGTAGATTAGATGATGCAGAGGAACAGATCAGCAAATTGGAAGACAGAGTGGCGGAAATCACTGAAGCTGAACAGAAACTTTTAAAAATTGAGGACAGTTGAAGAGACCTCTAGGACAACATCAAGTGTACTAATATTTGCATTATAAGGGTCCCAGAAGAAAGGAGTGAGAAAGGGGCAGAGAACATATTTGAGGGCAGAAAATTTCCCTAACCTGGATAAAGAAACAGATATCCAGATCCAGGAAACACAGAGAGTCCTAAACAAGATTAACCCAAATAGGACCACAACAAGACACATTCTAATTAAAATGGTAAAAATAATAAAATAAAGATAGAATATTAAAAGCAGCAAAGGAAAAGCAACAAATTACAAGGAACTCTTGTCAAGCTATCAGCTGACTTTTTGGCGGATGCCCTGCAGGATGGAAGGGAGAGGCATGATATGTTTAAAGCGATGAAAAGGAAAAACCTACAACTGAGAATACTCTGCACAGCAAGGCTTTCATTCAGAGTTATGGAGAGAGCAAAAATTTTACAAATAAGCAAAAGTTAAGGAGTTCAGCTCCACAAAACAAATTTTACAAGAATTTTTTATTTGTTTTTTTAGGTTCAGACATCTTTATTAAAATAAAAAGAAAACAACTTGGCTATAAAATGACACAGCTAAAATTTAAACTTAGATCTGTATTCTCTGAATTTCAAATTCCTAAGCATGCTTCTCTTGAAGGAAAAATACTGCGTCTGTGTATTACCTGGATATCCCCTCACACATCAATGATCAGAGACCCTCTTTCTCTAATTACAACTATTTTCCTTTCAGTATGTTCACATAGTTGGTCCCCATGCCCAGACTCTCCTGACACAGATACTCCTGACAGGAGAATCCTCATCTACTGAACATTCAACTACCTTCCCTACTCAGTTTCACAGATCTGTACTACCCATGCTTCAATATATACACAGGAATTTAATGATCATATTCTCACAACATTTCATCACATCTACTAATCCCAGAGAACTCCAAGTATCTTCCCTTTCCAAGGCTACATTTGTCACAGTACATGATTCAGATCTGAACAGGTCTAGTTACAGCGTCACAAATGTGTTTACGGCTCTCAAAATTATCTGGCATTCTATTGTGATCATCTCCAAATACAGATAAGCTTGATAATTTGATTATCAGCTCCCTGTTAAAAAAAATGTGTGAATATTTTTGCATGGGACTTCCCTGGTGGCTCAGACAGTAAAGCGTCTGTCTACAATGCGGGAGACGCGAGTTTGATCCCTGGGTTGGGAAGATCCCCTGGAGAAGGAAATGGCAATCCACTCCAGGACTATTGCCTGGAAAACCCCATGGACAGAGGAGCCTGGTAGGCTACAGTCCATGGGGTCACAAAGAGTCGGACACGAATCATTAGGGGGGCTTCCTGGGTAGCTCAGCTGGTAAAGAATCTGCTTGCAATGCAAGAGACTTGGTTTGGCTCTTAGGTCGGTCAGGAAGTTCCCCTGGAGAAGGGATAGGCTACCCACTCCAGTATTCTTGGGCTTCCTTGGTGGCTCAGATGGTAAAGAATCTGCCAGCTGATCAAACCTGGGTTTGATCCCTGTGTTGGGAAGATCTCCTGGAGGAGGGCATGGCAATCCATTCCAGTATTCTTGCCTGGAGCATTCCCAAGAACAGAGGAGCCTGGCAGGTTACAGTCCATGGGGTCATAAAGAATCAAACATGACTAGGTGACTAAGCACATCACAGCAATCATTAGGGACTCCTTGCTTTAAAAATTTTTTTTGGCCATACCACATGACACGTGGGATCTTAGTTACAGGACCAAGGATCAACCCATGCCCCCTGCAGAGGAAGCACAGAGTCTTAACCTCTGGGTCACCAGGGAGGTGCCAACTCCTTTCTAAACTGAAGGTCTCCTCTATCTGTGGCTTAGTCCATTCATATCTCTTTCTTGTTTGCTTTTTCTCTCTCTTTAAATTAAAGTGTATGTGGTTTACAATATTATATTAGTTTCAGAAGTACAATAGTGATTCAATATTTGTATAGATTATACTCCACTTACAGTTATTACATAATAATAGCTATATTTCCCTGTGCTGTATAAGATATCCTTGTTGTTTCTTTATTTTATACATAGCAGTTTGTATTTCTTAATCCCTTACCCCTACTTTGCCCCACCCTCTTCCTTCTCTGGTAACTATTACTCTGTTCTCTGTATCTGGGAGTCTGTTTCTGTTTTGTTATACTTATTCATTTGTTTTATGTTTAGATTTCATATAAAAGTGATATCAAAGAGTGTTTGTCTCTGACTTACTTCATTAAGTACAATACCTTCTAGGTCCCATCATATTGTTGAAATGGCAGAATTTCATTCTTTTTAAGGCTGAGTAATATTCCATTGTGTATATATGCCACAGCTTCTTGATCCATTTATCTGTTGATGGCCACTAAGGTTGCTTACATATCTTGGCTATTATAAATAATGCTGCTGTGAACACTGGGATGCATGTCTTTTCAAATGAGTATTTTCATCTCCTTTCAATACATGCCCATGGAATGGGGCTGCTGGGCCCTATAGTAGTTCTATTTTTCAGTTTTGTTAGGAACCTCCACTCTGTTTTCCCACCAAAAGTGTACAAGGGTTCTCTTTTCTTCGCATCCCCTCTAACACTTGTTATTTGTAGACTTTTTGATGATAGTCATTCTGACAGATGTAATGTGATAGCTCATTGTGATTTTGATGTGCATTTCTCTGATGAATAGTGGTGCTGACCATCTTTTCATGTACCTGTTGTCTACTTTGTGCAATAAGGCAAGAAAAAAAATCATATAGATTGAAAAGGAAGAAATATAGCTATCCTTATTTACAGATGATATGAATGTCTCTGTAAAAAATCCTCAACTTACACAAAAAAACTGGAGCTAATAAGTGTATTTTGCAAGGTCACAGACTATAATGTCAACATACAAAAGTCAAATGTATTTTTATATACAGCAATGAGAAATTGGAATCTCAAAAAATTTTAAATAATATGTAAGTTAGCACCCAGAAAATGTAAGTACTCAGTTCTAAATATAACAAAATCTGGAACTGCATGGAAGTCCATTCCTGAGGCTTCCTGCTATTTTCTCTCCCCATAAGGGCCCAGTTCATTGTTCCTCTCCTCCTTTCCCCTTTTCTTCTTAAGTTGGACAAGGAGACCAGATCCCAACCTCTCATTTCTTAAAAAAAATTAATAGAGCAGAACTTATTGAAAAAGTTAGGCTAGGAGGAAATGAAAATGCATCAACTAGTGTGTGTAAGAAACGCCGCGGGAAGAAAAGCCAATTCTAGGGACTGCTAACAAAAGGCCTTTATCGAGCGTTCGCTCTCGGGCAGAACTCCCGGGAGTGAGTTATCAGGGGTTGGAACAGTGGGAGTCTGCGAGGGACAGTGGCTGGGAGGAAGGTTTTATAGCCAGGGCTAGCGTTCAAGCCGGGTTTTTTCCATCTACGGTAAACGCGGGGGCCATGCTGCTGATTGGTGCTGGTGGGCTTTGTGCCAGTCCTTCATTGGGCCAGGTCATGAGTTCCGTATCCAGGATGTTGGTCCACCTCCTGGTTTCTGTCTGGGCGGGGGTAGTTTCTGGGGCTTTCTGCCTCAGCCACCTGAACATGGCCGTGCATGTCCAGGTATGTCCGACCTCTCAGTGTGGAATTCCCTGATGAGGATGACATGGATAGAGGGGAAGTGGTTGTTTAGAAGGGTCCAAACTGCTAAATATGGATGAAAGTAAGGACTGAATGGAACGATGCGTGATAGAATGATGGAAAGAAAAATTAATAGATGGGAGGATAGATAGATGAATAGCAGCATGGATGGATAAACAGAAAGAGGAATCATTGGATGAGAATGGATCAGTGGATAAATAAATGGGAAGAAGGCAAATGGGCGAAAGGTTGAATGTGCTAGTGAATGAAGGATGAATAAATAAATGTATTGATAAGTGGATGAGAGGACACAATGATGGAAGAGTGAATGGATGGCTAAATGGACGTGTGATAGGAAGGAGGGATGGATGAATGTATCAGAGGACAAAGGATTAAATGATGGATGCTTTCAGGAGGGTACATAACTAGAATTTGAGATAATTGCCTGGTTAGATGTAAATAGTTGAAAGAATGCCTGAATGATAGATTGAAGAAGGAAAGGTTGATTGAACCACCCTGGAGAGAGAGGGCTTCTTGAAATTGATACATGGGTAGTTGGTGATGAATGGATGAATCTGAGACTGGCACGTCTCTGTGAGGTTAGTTCCTATAGACTTTCGATTGGGAGGAGTGTTCAATTAGGAAGTCATAAGAGGACAGGATGTTGTATCTGATTGTATCAGAGACCTCAAAACAACAGTGGCTTCAGAAAAATAACAGTTTATCTCCAAAGTGTCAATCTGAGTGTGAGCATTCAGAGGTTGATATGGCAGTTCCAGTAGCAAGAACGCAGCTCTCTTCTGCTTTAGTGCCACGGTTTCCCAGTGCATTGCCCTGGTCCTCATGGTTGAGGACGGCTTACTAGCTCATGTGCTGGGTCTGTGTTCCAACCAGTGGGGTGATGGGACACTGGACTGGAATAGAAGCCACATCCTGGAAGTGGTAGACATGGCTTGCCCTCAGATTTATTCGCTCCCAGTCTCAGTGTCTGCCTAGCTGCAAGGGAGTCTGGGAAATATAGTCTTTATTTTGGATGATCTTTTTTCTTTTCGTTTCTTTCCTTTGGCCAAGTGGCAAGTGGGATCTTAAGGCATCGAGCCCAAGCCTTTGCGTTAGGAGCTTGGAGTCTTAACCACCGGACTACCAGGGAAGTCCTAAAAGATAAGAAAGTTTTTTAAAATATTTTGGTCACATCATACAATATGTGGGATCTTACTCCCCAGACCAGGGATCAAACACACACCCTCTGCATTGGCAGGGTGGAGTCTTAACCACTGGACACCAGAGAAATACACATTTTGGATGATCTTGGGCTGAGCTCAGATTTAATGTTCTATCACCAAAGAAAGGAGGGAAGAATTCAGAGGAACAACTAACAGCATCTACCACAGAGATTGACTCGGGCTGATAATGAAACAAAAGGAAAACACTCTGCGAAGAGCAGAGTTGATATCTAGCTAATGCAGTCCTCATTATGAAAGCCTGGGATGGGGAGTGGGATCCCAGTGCCAGACACAGCAGAGACAGATACTTTTGGGTATCTTGACGCTTTTGCTCATGTGCTTCCAGAATGTAAAGATCACCGGGATGGACATGTGGCAAACAAGAAGAGAGTGTAGACCTCTCAGATCTCTATGTAACCAGGAAGAAGGAATTGACCTTGGCCATGGGCCCTGGCTACAAAGATCCTGGGACTCAGCTTCTTTGGTAACCCAAACACCTTCAGATTAAATTTCCTGGGGGCTGGATCTCACTTGGGAGCTTGCCATGCTGCGGAGTTTATGTAACTTCTAGTCCTTCCTCTGAATGACCACTGAGTGCCGAGCTCATGAGGTGACTCTCTCCACTTTGTCCCTTCAGTCCCCTCCTCATTCACGTCCATACACTCCAACTTTATTCTCTGAGAGCATGGAGGGCTTCCATGGTGGCTCATACAGTAAAAAATCTGTCTGCGATGCAGGAGACCCAGGTTCGATCCCTGAGTTCGGAAGATTCCCTGGAGGAGGGAATGGCAACCCACTCTAGTATTCTTGCCTGGAGAATCCCATGGACAGAGGAGCCTGGCAGACTACAATCCATTGGGGTCACAAAACCTCAGACGTGACTGAAAGACTGACACTTTCACTCTTCTAGGTTTTAGAACGGTCTGAGTTTTGGAAGCTGAGTCCCAGGATCTTTGTAGAGTCAGGAAGAACCAGGTTCAAGTCCAGCCTCTACGACGTTCTTTCTTTTCTTTGCTGTGCCACAGGGCATATGGGATCCTAGTTCTTCGACCAGGGATTGAACCCATGCTCCCTACTTTGGAAGGGCAGAATCTTAAACACTGGACCGCCAAGGAAGTCCCATCTCTGCAACTTTCCTGGTGCGTTGATCTTGAACAAGACACCTCATTTCTTTGTATCTCTGTTTTCATTTCTGAAAAATGAGAATATCAATAAAAGTATCTCCCTGAGATCTCCCTGGTGGTCTTGGAATTGGCTCTTTCACTGCTGGGGTCTGGGTTCAATCCTTGGTCAGGGAATTAAGATCCCACAAGACAAGTGGTGCAGCCATTTAAAAAAAAAAAAACCTCCCTCAAAAAGTTGTTGTATGGATTAAGTGTACTGAAATCTATGAGCATGGTGTCATAACTAGCACTCGACAACCTATCCTCAGCACTTTCAAATCTGTCCTCGCGGAGGAATTTGCCATAAGTGGGGCTGATGGCTAGAGCAGGGCTGAGCATAGACTGGGGCTGATGGTGGGTAGTGGACAGACAGCAGCATAGACTGTCAGTTGGGTGCTGGACCAGCAGGGAAGGCAGAAAAGAAGAGTGGGACATTGCATTTTCCTGAATCTCTTCTCAGTGCCAGCTTTGTGCTATGTTGTTTTATTGATTGATTGATTTGGTTACATTGCATCTTAGTTGTCTCGTGCTGGGTCTTTGTTGTGCCATGTGGAAAATTTCCTTGCAGCACGTGGACTCTAGTTGCAGTGAGGGCCTCAGTAGTTGCAGCTCATGGGCTTAGTTGCTCTGAGACATGTGAGATCTCAATTCCCTGACCAGGGATCGAACCTGCATCCCCTGCCTTGCAAGGCGGATTCTTAACCCCTGGACTGCCAGGGACACCTCCGTGCCCAAGATCCAGTCCCATGGACCTTCACATCTTTGGGGTCATCCCCATTACACACTCGAACAAACTGAGACTCGCCCAAGGTCACCGGGCTCTCAAGGGGCAGGGTTAGGATTAGTGCACCAGTTTGGTCCTCAGGAAGTCTCTTCCACCTGCGACTTGCCTAGGGCTCCTTTCCCTGGGCTTCATTGGGCGTGGGGGGAAATGGATGGGACCAGTTGTGAGTGAGGTGCTTGCTTAAGTGTAGTTGTTGGGAGGATAAGGGGCCTGATATATTCCTCTGGTGAGTGGGGGCAGTGACCTCCAGAATTTTCAGCAGACCCATGCTGAGCAAGAATTTCCAACGTGTTAGTTGCTCAGTCGTGTCCGACTCTTGAAACCTCATGGGCTGTAGCCCACCACGCTCCTCGGTCTGTCGGATTCTCCAAGGCAAGACTACTGGAGTGGGTTGCCATTTCCTTCTCCAGGGGATCTTTCTGACCCAGGGATCGAACCCAGGTCTCCTGCATCGCTGGCAGATTCTTTACTGGCTAGGCTACCAGGAAAGCCCAGGAAGGGGGTAAATAGCAAAGCATTTTCTCGCTTGTTGAAGCCCCAAACCAGTGGGGTGGGGAGGAGCCAGGCCTCCCTCCTTCTGTCCTCAGAGGTCTCGGTCTTTGCTCTCAGAACTGGATGTCCCAGATCTCAGCCGGCTGCACTGGATGGTTCCCCCAAATTTCCATCCACACCTGTTTCTGTGACTTTGTATTGTTCCTAGGGACCAGAGGAGAGCCCAAGTGCCTGCCTGTCTTTCGTGGGAAGCTCTTTCGCCTGCAGCCTTGGAGTCTCCCCCCTACTCCCCTCCTTCCAGTCTGTGTACTGTTTACTCTCTGGTTGTCTCCAGGTGAGGGGGCGAGTAATCTGATCTCTGTGGAGCTGGAGAGGCGAGGTGTGTCTGAGGCCAGGTTGCTGGGCTGAGGACAAAGAAGTAGGCTAAGAAAGGTGAGAAGGAAAAAAAATGCTCCTTCCCAGCCACCTCCTCCTCCCTCAGCCCTTTGAATTCATAACGAATGGTTACATAATCAGCTCCATCTTATTCCCTCCTGTGGGCAGTGAGCCAGATGGGGATTTAGCTGGGCAAAAATACAAAAACAAACAAACAAGAAAAAACCCACGCGTAATTAAGAAGGGAGTGAGAGCGATTTCAGAGCGACAGAAGGCAAGAGAAAGCAAGAGGAGAAGAGGGCAGAGAGGGGACAGTGAGGGAGCAAGAGGATGAGAGAGTAAAAGAGCCAAGGAGAGAGAGAAAGAGACAGTGTCAGATGAAAAGAGAGAAGTGGGGGCGGGGTGAGGCAGGGAGGCGGGAGCGAATGATTGACTAGGGCATAGAGAAACTCTATAGCACAGTGGTAGAGTATCCACCCGCCAACGCAGGAGCCACAGGAGATGCGGGTTCAGTCCCTGGCTCAGGAAGATCCCCTGGAGGAGGACATGGCAACCCACCCCAGTATTCTCGCCTGGAGAATCCCATGGACAGAGGAGCCCGAAGGGCACATATGCACGCAGGGACACAGGAAGAGCAGCACCAGAAGATGACACAGGACACAGAGGGAGAGGACAGAGCCAGAGATGGAGAGACACACAGAGAAAAGAAGAGTTAGAGCTAGAGGGAGACACACACTCAGAGATGTGGACGCAGGGACGAAGACCGCTGTAGACAGAGGTAAAGACAGAAAGCACAAGAGGGATCTAAAGAAGCAAGACACGGAGATTCAGAGAAGAAAGCCAGAGAAATACCGAAGGACTGGGATTCAAAGTCTGAGAGAGGCACGGAGAGATGGAAAGAAAAGGAGAAACAGTCCAGTGATGGAACAGATCTGCCTGAGGTAGAAACAGGCACAACAGAGAGGAGAGATACAATCTAATCAAAAAGTTAGGTGGCCTGACCGAGCTTTGTGAGCAGCCAGCTCAGTCAATTCTTTTCCAGCCTGTCTTGGGTGTCAGGCTCTGACACATCTAATCTTTTAATCCCCGTAACAAGCCCTGATGATGATTTCAGCTAGCACTTGGTACTATGTCCCACGCATGTTCTTAATCCTTTGCACATTTTTCACCTGGTCTCATAACACCCCATGTGCAGATATTATCTCCATTTTATGGACGGGGAGATGAGGGCATTCAGAGGCATAAAGTCACTTCTCAGGGTTGCCAGCTAGTAGCCAGAAGGCAGCGCCCAGACAACCTGGCTCCAGTCCCTTGTTTCAATACCTCCACTCCCAAGAGAGAAATAGATGGGGACTCTAAGGATTGGCTTGCATGCATGCCAAGTCGGTTCAGTCGTGTCTGACTCTGTGTGACCCCACAGGCTGTAGCCCACCAGGCTCTTCTGTCCATGGAATTCTCCAGGCTAGACTACTGGAGTGGGTTACCATGCCCTCTTCCAGAGGATCTTTCCCACCCAGGGATCAAACCTGCATCTCTTATGTCTCCTGCATTGGCAGGTGGGTTCTTTACCACTAGTGCCACTTGGGAAGTCCCTAAGGATGTGGGCCCTCCAAATTTGGAGAAAAGAGGGGGTTCTTTACCTAGAATCCAAAGATTGATAGCAAGAGACCATGGATGCCCTGAAATGACTGTGCAACGTGGACATCATGCCCACCTGGAGAAATGATGTGCACGTATTATGTATGGATCCCTGGAAGATACAGCTGTTTTTTGTTTGTTTGTTTGTTTTTTTAAGGCACATGGGATCTTAGTTCCTGGACCAGGGATCGAACTGGTGCCACATGCAGTGAAGCAGGGAGTCTTAACCACTGGACCGCCAACTCTTATTTATTTCACATGTGGTTATTATGAGGGTTTCCCACATAGCTCTTGTGGTAAAGAACCCACCTGCCAATGCAGGAGACATAAAAGATGCAGGTTCAATCCCTGGGTTGGGAAAATCCCCTGGAGGAGGAGGGCATGGCAACCTACTCCAGTTTTCTTGCCTGCAGAATCCCATAGACAGAGGAACCTGGCAGGTTACAGTCCATACGGTCACAAAGAGTCGGACGTGATGGAAGAGACGTAGCACGCATGCATGGTTATTACGAACCCTATTATGTGCCAGGCAGTTCTGGAGGATGAAGGATCCATGGGAAACAAAGCAAATAATAGCAATAACAACAAAAAAGTCAATAAGTCCCTCTCCTCTCAGAGCTGTCCCTTGGGTAGGAAGACTCATTGTCAGAGGCAACGTCTGATAGCTCTTGGAGTTTGTCAAGCTCACTCTCACCTCAAGGCCATTGTTTCTGCTCCTCCCTCTGTTAGGAACACGTCTCCGCACGGCTTCCCATGGCCGACTCTCAGAAGTCACCTCCTCCAAGAAGCCCTCTCTGACCACCCAGTGTGAAGGAGCCCCTGCCAGTCACTATCGATCCTGTTTCCTCGTTTAATTTGCTTGGTACCATTTATCACTGGCGGAGGTCCTCTTGTCTATTCCGATGCTGTCTGCTTTAAGTCAGTCTCATCTTCTAGAAGCTGACAATTCCCTGAGGAGAGAGAGAGACTTGGATTTTCGTGTTATCTGCTAGAGCCCTTGCACCTACATTAACAGGTCACACGTGCTTACTAAACTTCCTTGGGAAGGTAAAGACGGTAAAGAATCTGCCTGCAAAGCAGGCGACCTGGGTTCGATCCGTGGTTTGGGAAGATCCCCTGGAGAAGGGAATGGCAACCCACTCCAGTATTCTTGCCTGGAGAATTCCATGAACACAGAAGTCTGGTGGGCTAAAGTCCAAGAGGGTCACAAAGAGTTGGACATGACTGAGTGACTAAGACATATGTGCTCACTAAACCCCCGTTGATTAGTAATGACACCTCACCCATGTATCACGCTCCCCACAGGCCACTAGATGCCCCATGCTCCATATATTAACTCACTTAAGGGGTTCTGGATGGAGAAAGTGGGACAGAGAGCTTAAGAAACTCGTTCAAATTCACAGTGCTGGATGATGGCAGGGTCATGATCAAACTCACCTCTGTGGCTCAGCCCCTGCTGTTAGCCGCTCTGCCCCGCAGGTCACCGGAACCTATGCATACCTGTCCCCCTATCCCCAGGCCTGGAGTGATGGACCAGGCTCAGCACTGTGACAAGATTCCCAGCCTCTGGGGGTTGTCTCATTTGTACTCACAGGATTCCAACTGATGGAGGTGACTGAGGGATAACATGGAGAGGTCAAAGCCATACTTGAAAAACTGAACGTTGGCCACATCCCCAGGAACGTGAGGCCCCGCACACAGGGCCACAGGAAAAGGCAGCAGCGCTGGCCGAGAGGCAGAAAGGAATGAGAAGAACGTGCAGACCTGGGTCTTCACTGGGAGAGGCAGGACAGAGTCAGCAGTGTAGGACTGGGCTTTGGGTCACGTGGGCTGACCTGGTTGTCCGGTGCCTGGCCCTTGGGTGGATTTAGGGCTGGGAAATGATTCTTGACTGTCACTGTTCCCAGGCAGGTGTCGCTCCCACTGAACCATCTCAGTCTTTGAAGTGTCCCCACCCCTTGAGAGGCGACTCAATAAATACTTAAAGGCAATTAAAAAGACAACAGGCTAGGGAATCGATCCAGGGCAGACGCCAGAACTGGGGCTGGAGAATTCTCGAGTTCAGGGCTGAAAGCAGCGTCCTCTTCCTTCGCCCTTCTCCCTTTCCGCACCCTCCTCCCCACTCCCTCCCTTTCTCCATCCCCACCACCTTCACCCATTCCCCACTTGGCCAGACCTCTGATTGCATAACCTCAGTTCTGCTTCCTGCTGTTGAAACTGTTTCTTTTGGAAATAAAACAAACGCTAACCTTGGCGAGGCCGGCCCCTTCCTCATCCACCAACCCACAGATCTGGCTTTGGCAGGAGAGAGCTGATTCTCAGCTGGTAGTGGGGTGACCCGGTCGGACAGTTCTAGCCGGCTCTGCTCCCGGAGCTGGTCACCTTTGGGGCTAGTGCTCCCCCTGCGGGACAAGGGCTGCAACTGCAAGGCCGGCTGGCCGCA
>SJYC01143161.1:0-12209 GCA_006408675.1 Madoqua kirkii
ATGATAATCCTAGTTTGACCTTGGAGGGTCAGAGACTCTCCTGCCCAACATGAAGAAGGAAGTGGTGTAAGCCTGATGTCAATTCAAAGAAGGCAGTCCTTTCCCCTCCCCACTTTCCTTTGACTCTAAATTGTAGCCCACTTAATCTTCAGGGTAGAGCCCCCTCACCTGCTTGCTTGCATCTCTTACAGGTGTTCTATATTAATATATCTACTTCTTGCCTATCGCCTTGCTTCTAGCTGAATTCCTTCTGTGCTGATGTACAAAGAACCTGAGTTTCATTAAGTCCTGAAATCAAATGCGTGGAAGACCAGGTTTTGGCCAGGTTTGAGTCCCTGCTGTGAGGGTTCAAGTCCCAAACTGGATTTTGGCCGGGTTCAAGTCCCAATCTGAGGTGACTGGTTTCACTTCTCTGGATGAGGTCAGTCTCAGAAAACCTCAGTGACAAGGAGCAGCCTTCTAAGAAGCCCTTAGAAAAGCTAGTGAGTTGGAACGTTTGTAGTAAAGAGTCATTCTGGTTCTTCCCTAGGGGTCCACTTGTTAAGACTCCACACTTCCACTTGATTTCTAGCTGGGGAACTAAGATCCTGCATGCCAGGTGGCACAGCCAAAAAAAAAAAAAAAAAAGAAAAAGAAAAGTTGACTCATTTCTATGCCACAGGCATAGAAAAGTCATGTTTCAAATACCCACTACTTAGTGCGCACATTAAGTGTCATGGAAATAAAAGTCCTACATGGACATTCCTACATGGACATGTTTAAGTGTTTTGGAAATTTTTGCTGTCATCAAGTTGTGTGTGTGAGTCACTCAGTCATATCCATCTCTTTGCGACGGCACAGACTGTAGCTTGCCAGGCTTCTCTTATCTACGGGATTCTCCAGGCAAGAATACTGGAGTGGATTGCCATTCCCTTCTCCAGAGGATCTTCCTAACCCAGGGATTGAACCCTGGTCTCCTGCATTGTAGGCAGATTCTTTACCATTTGAGCGAAAGGGAAATCCTATTTATCATCAAGCTACTATTCTGTTTTCATGTGTCTGTAGGTAGAAATGTAACTGAAAGTGTGGTCTGGCTGCATGCTGCTCAAAAGCCAATAAAGAAGTAAAGTTGGTTGGAAGTAAAGTTGGCTTTATTTTGCATGCTGGCAACTGGGAGTAGGGGGAGGCTAAACTCCTGTCCCCCTCCCCCTCAACAATCTGCAGGCAGGAGCTTATGAAGATTGAGAAAGGGGGCTGCATGCAGAAAAACACAGCTCTGACAGTCTTTTTTTTTTTTTTAACACTACATTTATTTATTTATTTTTGGTTGTGTGGCTCTCTGGGGCTTTACATGGGCTTTCTCTAGTTTCGGCGAGTGGGTGGTACTCTTCCTTGTGGTGGGCAGGCCCCTCACTGGTGGCTTCTCTTAAGTTGGAACACAGGATCTAGGCGCACAGACTCAGTAGTTGTGGCACACAGGCTTGCTTGCTCCACAGCATGTGGAATCTTCAGCACTGGCAGGTGGATTCTTACCTACTGTACCACCAGAGAAGTCTTCTGATAGTCATCTTGAAATTGGTGATCAGTGATCGGACCAGCATCATCTCGATTCTTTCAAGTACAATTAATCTTGGCAGGCCCCTCACTGGTGGCTTCTCTTAAGTTGGAACACAGGATCTAGGCGCACAGACTCAGTAGTTGTGGCACACAGGCTTGCTTGCTCCACAGCATGTGGAATCTTCAGCACTGGCAGGTGGATTCTTACCTACTGTACCACCAGAGAAGTCTTCTGATAGTCATCTTGAAATTGGTGATCAGTGATCGGACCAGCATCATCTCGATTCTTTCAAGTGCAATTAATCTTCAGTTCCAGGGTCAGTTTGTTCCCATTTTCTTGAGGTCTGTTCTCGGAATCATGGCAGTTTAGGTCATGGCCAAAGTCTGGTCATCGTGTAGTTAACTTTGTCCACGCGGTGGGGGTTTTAGTATCTGTAAGACAGTTCACAGAATATGGCTTAGAATGTTATCTATAGCCCTTGAGTAGGAACTAAAAGTCCTTGACTTTGCTTAATGACTAAATTATTATTGTTTTGTCCTGTTTGACTGCTTTTATTCGCTTCTGCATTTTCTCACTTTCTGATTAAGCTCATTCTTTGGCGAAAGTTTTTTTCTAGAGACAAAAGGCAGTCAGAAGACATCGTGGGGAATGACCGTAGAATCCCACTTCGTTTCAGAAATAAAGCCCTTTGTGAATGGCAACTTATTTGTGAGCAATACAAAAGGATTATTGACATATGTACTTTGTAAAATGAAAAATCACTTTGTAGTAATGTACTCTGCTAAGGTATTTTGTAGACAGAAATATTGTTATCTGTTATGAAATACTTTGTAAACCACCCAGTGTTTATCTATGCTGTATCCTATGTACATAGTAGAATCTTTGTAAATGTTAAAGTCCTTTGTAAGTTTAGAAGTACTTTAAAAAGTACAAACTGTACTGTAAACAGCAAGAAGTTCTGTGTATTGCAGTATATACTCTGTAAACATTACAGAGGTTTTCTAAAGGCAGTTTTTTTTTTAATGTGAAGTGATCCATACAAGTTGAATTTTTTGTAATAAAATGCTCTTAAAACTGTAAAATGCTTTATAATTGGAAAGATGTATATTGCTGTATACTTTTGAATAGTCAAATTATTTACAAGAGGCAAAGTCTCTTGCATATTGTAAAGCACTGAGCTCACTAAATAACAAAGTAATGTGTAGACAGCAGTCCGTTTGTCAGTGGTAACTGGCTTATTAATATAGGATTTCTTCTTTATAAAATAATTTGTGACTTCCCTGGCAGTCCAGTAGATAAAACTCTACACTTCCACTGCAAGGGGGCATGGGTTCAATTCCTGGTCAGGGAACAAATATCCCACTTGCCTCGCAGGGTGGCCCAAAATTTTAAAAATTAAACAAATATTTTAAAAAAATCAAATAATTCAAAATGGGATAGCTTTTGAAAGACATGACCATCGCAGAAATGGTTTTAACTACTTTGAAGCATTTGACCTCAGGTGTCTAAAACATGCTTAACACACACCAGAGGCTCAATAAGTGTTTCTGGGATGAATGAATATTTTGTAAACTTTAAAGTATTTTGCAAACACTAGAATGGTTTTAACTATTACACCATAAATTACATAGATTAAAAAGTATGATGTTTTGATAATCAGCAAGTTGATTGTAGATTATAAAGCATTTGGCCATTTTTAAAAGCAGTTGGATATCTACAAGGTAGTGCTTGTTGTTCATTGTTCATTTTTCAGTTGATCAGCCGTGTCTGACTCTTTGTGACCCATGGACTATAGTACGCCAGGCTTCCCTGTCCTTTACCATCTCCCAGAGCTTGCTTAAACTCATGTCCATTGAGTTGGTGATGCCATCCAACTATCATCCTCTGTCATCCCTTTCTCCTTCTGCCTTCAATCTTTCCCAGCATAAGGGTCTTTTCCAATGAGTTGGCTGCTCTTTGCATCAGGTGGCCAAATTATTGGAGCTTCAGCTTCAGCATCAGTCCTTCCAATGAATATTCAGGACTGATTTCCTTTAAGATTGAGTGGTTGGATCTCCTTGCTGTCCAAGGGACTCTCAAGAGTCTTCTCCAACACCACAATTCAAAAGCATCAATTCTTAAGCGTTCAGCCTTCTTTATGGTCCAGCTCTCACATCCATACAAGACAACTGGAAAAACCATAGATTTGACTAGATGGACTTTTGCTGTAATGCTTGGCATTTTAAAATACATGATATGCTGACATGTATTTGGAAAAGATAAACTTATTTTAATGATGCCTTCAAAATGATGAAGTATTTTGTACACTAAAAACTGTGATTTGAACTGCAAATGACTGCATCCCTTATAAAGTATTTTTTATAACTTAATTAATTATTTGGGGCTTCGATGGTTCTTTGTTGCTGCACGTGAGCTTTCTCTAGTTGCGGAGAGCCGGAGCTACTCTCTAGTTGTAGTTTGCGGGCTTCTCATTGTGGTGGCTTCTCTTGTTGTGGACAGGCTTTGGGCGCTTGAGCGTCAGTAGTTGTAGCACACAGGCTCAGTAGCTGTGATGCATGGACTTAGTTGCACCGAGGCATGTAGAAGTTTCCCAGACCAGGTATCAAACCCATGTCCCCTCTGTCGGTAGGCAGATTCTCATCCACTGTGCCATCAGAGAAGTCCTCTTACAAAGTATTTTATAACTGAATATTTTGTAATACACCTGCAGTAAGATTCCATTTATATGAAACTTCCAGAATAGACAAAGAAACATAACAGTGGCTAGAGGGAAGGATGGAGAAGGAAATGGCAACCCACTCCAGTATTCTTGCCTGGAGAATCCCAGGGACGGGGGAGCCTGGTGGGCTGCCGTCTATGGGGTCGCACAGAGTCGGACACGACTGAGGCGACTTAGCAGTAGCAGCAGCAGAAGGAAGGAAGAGTGGTGAGTTACTTGATAAGGGGATGAAGTTTACTTTGGGGTGATTAAAATGTTTTAAAACAAAAAGATGATGGTGCAGAACACAGTGACTGTACTCAATGCCACGGAACTGTTTAAAGTGGTTAAACATTAATTTTACAATACATGAATTTTACCTAAGAGAGAGAGAGCAAGGGAGCACAGATAGCCATTGGCCAAAAAGAACAGAACTTTATTTTGGTCTCACTGGTTTTGGAGGATAAAATCGGAGAGGGGAGGAAGATACACAGCATAGAAGTTGAGGGCTGAGCTAGCCATGTCAATTCAAGGTAGGAGGAGGAGGGCAGGGGTGTGCAGAGCAGATGGAGACACGGGTGGGAGGCACGAGATCTGGTACTAATGCTGTTGTTCTGGGTGAGCTTGGCTCTAAATCTTGTTGTCCTCCTTTTGGGCCTCAGGTTTCCTAACTGTGCTGGGGGGTTTGGTGGTGACACTAAGATATTGCAGGTATTTCTTGACCCTGAAATATCCTCAGTTAACAGTGCAGGCCATCTGGGGATGAGGGTGACTAAAGCAGGTGGGAGATGATGGGGAGACCACAGAAGGGACTTTCCACAGGAGAGAGTGAGCAGGGAGGAGTCAGAAGCCTGTACACGTTAATTCTGGGCAGAGGGAGGGGCTGGAGGCAAAGATTCCAAGGGAATCTGGACCTCTTCTTGCCTTCCCCCCTCCCTTGCAGAGCAGGAAGCTGAGCTGAAATGCAGAAGGTGGTCGCAGTGCCCCTATCTCCCTCGGCATGAGGTCAGTGTCTTCCGGGCCTTGGGAGACCCCAAGGAGAAGTTCTGCCCAGAGAGGTCAAGAAGAAGAAGAGCTCTGAGCGGACCAAGCTTTCACCCAGACAGAGACGTTTCCTGCAGGTGTAAGGGAGAGGGTGTCAATGGAGGGGGATCCCTGGAAAACGTGTGGCTGCCTCACCTCCACAGTCCTGAAATATGTGCATGCTCATTTACATAGATTTGCAGGCAAAGTACTTGCAATCTTATCCTTGTCCTCAATACCAACACCAGTGTGTGCTGGGGCGGCGGAGTGGGGCTGTATGTGTCAGTGCATGCAGGGGTGTGTGCCTGTAAGTTCTGCTTCAGTTCTGCCTCTTCTCAGCCTATCCCATAAGAGGCCGTCCTATGTCCCTCCTGGTTGCTAGTCTTTTCCTATCTAGGAGGTTGTGTGCCTCTATATGTTAATTATAATCTCAACTAAGCCAATTATGAGAAAATGGGAAAACACTGGAGAAATCTCTGGCAGCGTGCCCTGGCTGTGAGGTATAGGGGAACTGAAACCTCTGGCCTGTCCTGAAGTGGGTGGACACTTGGCTGTACAAATGGCCACCTACTTCTAATCAGTGGATAAACTGCCTTTGCTCTAAGCTTCTGAGTGTCCGCCCTCTTCTGGTCACTTTGACCCTCCTCCCAGCCCCCTGGTCCTGCCCACCACCAGCAGTCAACAGTCGGCCTCCCAGACCCAATCCCCACACTCCAATCTGTGGAGCTTCTGACTGCTCATGTTCACATCATGCTTGATAAGTACCCTTGAATAGTGCCCTGCTCACCCTGGAGCCTCATTTTCTATCATAACACCCACTCATGTCTTCTGGATGATGAAGTTGACCATCACAAAAGTGTCCATGTATCTCTTCTGGTCACTTTGACCCTCCTCCCAGCCCCCTGGTCCTGCCCACCATCAGCAGTCAACAGTCAGCCTCCCAGACCCAGTCCCCACACTCCAATCTGTGGAGCTTCTGACTGCTCATGTTCACATCACGCTTGATAAGCACTCTTGAATAGTGCCCTGCTCACCCTGGAGCCTCATTTTCTGTCATAACACCCACTCATGTCTTCCTGGATGATGAAGCTGACCATCACAAAAGTGTCCATGTAGGTGGAGCCCTGAATATCCTCAATGGACTTCAGCAAGGGCTGTGTCCACTGGAATAACATATACAAAGAGTTTGTTAGTTATGACAGAAATATACACCCCCGAAGCTCAGTGGATTTCTGATATGCTTATTAAAACAATTAAAATGTTCTTAGAAGAGTGTTTCTGGATTGAAGTGTGTCCTCCCAAAATTTATTTGTTACAGTCCTAACACCCACGGTGATATTTTCTGAAGGGATCTTGGAAGATAATTAAGTTTAAGTGAGCTCATTAGAGTGGGGCCTCCTTGAGGGGAGAGGATTCTTACAAGAAGAGGAAGTGATCCTAGAGCCCTCTCTCTGCCATGTGAGGCCACAGCAAGATGGCAGCCACGTGCAAGCCAGGGAGACCAGAACCTGACCATGCTGGCACTCTGATCGCAGACTTGTGGCTTCCAGAACCAGGAGAAAATAATTTTTTTGTTAAACCAGCCAGCCTATGGCATTTTGTTATAGCAGCCCATAGCCCAACCTGCTCTACAAACAATAGCCACAATCTCCTCCCACATTTCTTAGCAATAAATTTAGCAAGAAATATACAAACCCTAGCTAAAAAGTTCAAGATGCCTCCAATGATATGAGAAGGACTAAATGGACACACTATCTTTTGTCTAGGATGTATTCAACATGTAGACTTGTCAAAGCTACGTGAATCAAATTACAAATTTAGGTTAACCCTCATAAAATCCCAGTGGAATTTTTTTTGAGACTTTGACAAAATGATTCTAAAGCATGCTTGGAAGAAAAATAAAACATGTTACATGAACAAAGAAGAGCAATGGCACCTGTAAAATATTAAAACACATTGTACAGATAGAATAATTCAAATGATATTGTATAGCTGGAAAAGACAGATTAGACAGTCAATGTGAATATGCATCATTATAAAAAACAAACAGAAATAGACCTAAGGAGATTAAACATTTTAAATATAAATTTCAAATAGTGGCTAAAAATTGAATCATTTGATAGGTAATGGATTACAGGTAACTGCAAAATTCTGTTTTGACAAAATGATTCTAAAGCATGCTTGGAAGAAAAATAAAACATGTTACATGAACAAAGAAGAGCAATGGCACCTGTAAAATATTAAAACACATTGTACAGATAGAATAATTCAAATGATATTGTATAGCTGGAAAAGACAGATTAGACAGTCAATGTGAATATGCATCATTATAAAAAACAAACAGAAATAGACCTAAGGAGATTAAACATTTTAAATATAAATTTCAAATAGTGGCTAAAAATTGAATCATTTGATAGGTAATGGATTACAGGTAACTGCAAAATTCTGGGAGTAAATATTCCTTAATTTCTCCTGGATCTCATTCTAAATTGGCTTGTGTTTTAAATATGAAACTAGCAAACAAGAAGTAAATCAATGAATTTTTCTTCTTTCTTTTCCTTTCTGTCCCTTTCTTTCTTTTTACTGTTCTTTCAGCTACTAAGCCATTGTCTATCTATCTACATCACATACCTTGAGAGTGAAAGTGAAAGTCACTCAGTGGTGTCCCACTCTTTGCAACTTCATGGACTATACAGCTGGAGTGGGTAGCTGTTTCCTTCTCCAGGGAATCTTCCCAATCCAGGGATCAAACCCAGATCACTTACCTTGCATATGTGTAAATATTAAAAAATGTTTTTAAAGGACATCCTCTGTAGTATTAATAGGTCTAATTTAGCAGTGACTTAAAGGTTATTTTTAATGCCAACTTTTTACTTTCGTCCTTATTTGTGTAAGTTAGAAGAAAAATGGCTATTTTAATTTTGAAAGAAAAACTAAACACTTTTCCTCGTTGTTGGGAAATAGCAGGTGCTTGATAATGGATCATTTATTTGTCTGTTCTGTGTGTTCAAGTGTGTGTCTGTGTCTCTCACTTTATCTCTATCACTGAGTCTCCATCTTTCTTCCTCATCATACCTCATCCCTTCCTTCCCCTGCCCCATCACTGACCCCCACTATCCTTGTCTCTGTAGATGTCTTGCTTTCTCTGTGTTTCAAAATCTCATCTTTTGCTGAAACGTGTTTGGGCTTGAACTGAGTCAGAAAGTCACACACAGAGAGGGAGTGAGCAGGCATTCCCTTGGGGGAGAAAGAGCATGGCTTACCCATGGAGGATGGAGTGAAGACTTCTGACTTCCTGAAGTTGCACTGCACATCCAGGAAGTGGCCAGGGTAGAAGGCATCTGGCTTCTCAAAGTGGCATGGGTCATGGAAGGCAGAACTCAGGATGGGATACATGGTAATGCTGTAAGAGGATGTTAAAGACAAGTGGACCCAAATGACCATCAACAAATAGCGACTAAATCTATTATGGTGTCTTGACAGCTGATAATGAGTTTCACCCACTGTGTGGCTCTATAGTTGCTGGCAGGAATGTTGAAATGACTCTCCCCCATTTGGTTGCTAGTGTCCCATCCTTCCAGGAATCCTCACCAACCACCCTGATCTCTCATCTCCATTAAAGTTGTGCTGCGCATCCAGGAAGTGGCCAGGGTAGCAGGCATCTGGCTTCTCAAAGTGGCGTGGGTCATGGAGGGCAGAACTCAGGATGAGATACATGGTAATGCTGTAAGAGGATGTTAAAGATAAGTGGACCCAAATGACCATCAACAAATAGTGACTGAATCTATTATGGTGTCTCGACAGCTGATAATGAGTTTCACCCACTGTGTGGCTCTATAGTTGCTGGCTGGAATGTTGAAATGACTCTCCCCCATTTGGTTGCTAGTGTCCCATCCCTCCAGGAATCCTCACCAACCACCCTGATCTCTCATCCCCCAAACCCCTTGGTCTTCTTTATGACCCATCAACTAAAAGGCTCACATCTGACTCAACAGAGCCCTATAAGAAGTTGACTCCAAGACTAGGGCCAGAATATAATCTGATGGGTGCTGGTATCAATCAACCATTGGGTGATCAACAATGTGACTATCACCCCTAGGTGCACCTATACTTAGCACCATAAGCTACCATGAAAAAAAAATGTTAGAACCATAGGCATCGAGCTGAATAATATATCTGTATGTTATGCTGCTATCTGTGCTCAGTCATGACTGACTCTTTGTGACCCCATGAACTGGCAGGCTCCTCTGTCCATAGGGATTCTTCAGGCAAGAATACTGGAGTGGGTTGCCATTTCTTTCTCCAGGGGATCTTCCTGACCCAGGGATTGAACCTGCAGCCCCGGCACCTCCTGCACTGGCAGGTGGATTCTTTACTACTTGGCCACCTGGGAAGTCATCAGGGAAGCCCCTATCTATACAGTGTACTGTTATATTAAAAAAGGAAAGCCATATTCACACACACACACACCAGACACACACCAACAAGTTGCAAATTATACTGATATGGACTTAAATGCCAGGGGGGAAGGTAACATGCACACTGGATACAAGTTGCAAAGTGACAGACACATGCAAGAATACTGGAGTGGGTTGCCATTTCTTTCTCCAGGGGATCTTCTTGACCCAGGGATTGAACCTGCAGCCCCGGCACCTCCTGCATTGACAGGTGGATTCTTTACTACTAGGCCACCTGGGAAGTCACCAGGGAAGCCCCTATCTATACAGTGTACTGTTATATTAAAAAAGGAAAGCCATACTCACACACACACACCAGACACACACCAACAAGTTGCAAATTGTACTGATATGGACTTAAAGGCCAGGGGGGAAGGTGACATGCACACTGGACACAAGTTGCAAAGTGACAGACACGGTATCAATCAGTTGTTGTGTATGTGGGAAATCGCTGCAGACAGTAACTTCAGCCATGAAACTAAAGGATGCTCCTGGAAGGAAAGCTACGACAAACCTAGACAGGTAGGTTTTAAAAAGCAGAGACACCCCTTTGCCGACAAAGGTCCATATATTCAAAGTGATGTTTTCTTCTAGTCAGTCAGTCAGTTCAGTCACTCAGTTGTGTTCGACTCTTTGCAACCCCATGAGCTGCAGCATGCCAGGCCTCCCTGTCCATCACCATCTCTCACAGTTTACTCAAACTCATGTCCATCGAGTTGGTGATGCCATCCAGCTATCTCATCCTCTGTTGTCCCCTTCTCCTTCTGTCCCCAATCCCTCACAGCATTGGGGTCTTTTCCAATGAGTCAGCACTTCGCATGAAGTGGCCAAAGTATTGCAGTTTCACCTTCAGCATCAGTCCTTCCAAGGACTGATCTCCTTCAGAATGGACTGGTTGTGTGTCCTTGCAGTCCAAGGGACTCTCAAGAGTCTTCTCCAACACCAGTCTTCTTTATGACCCATCAACTAAAAGGCTCACATCTGACTCAACAGAGCCCTATAAGAAGTTGACTCCAAGACTAGGGCCAGAATATAATCTGATGGGTGCTGGTATCAATCAACCATTGGGTGATCAACAATGTGAATATCACCCCTAGGTGCACCTATACTTAGCACCATAAGCTACCATGAAAAAAAAATGTTAGAACCATAGGCATCGAGCTGAATAATATATCTGTATGTTATGCTGCTATCTGTGCTCAGTCATGACTGACTCTTTGTGACCCCATGAACTGGCAGGCTCCTCTGTCCATAGGGATTCTTCAGGCAAGAATACTGGAGTGGGTTGCCATTTCTTTCTCCAGGGGATCTTCTTGACCCAGGGATTGAACCTGCAGCCCCGGCACCTCCTGCATTGACAGGTGGATTCTTTACTACTAGGCCACCTGGGAAGTCACCAGGGAAGCCCCTATCTATACAGTGTACTGTTATATTAAAAAAGGAAAGCCATACTCACACACACACACCAGACACACACCAACAAGTTGCAAATTGTACTGATATGGACTTAAAGGCCAGGGGGGAAGGTGACATGCACACTGGACACAAGTTGCAAAGTGACAGACACGGTATCAATCAGTTGTTGTGTATGTGGGAAATCGCTGCAGACAGTAACTTCAGCCATGAAACTAAAGGATGCTCCTGGAAGGAAAGCTACGACAAACCTAGACAGGTAGGTTTTAAAAAGCAGAGACACCCCTTTGCCGACAAAGGTCCATATATTCAAAGTGATGTTTTCTTCTAGTCAGTCAGTCAGTTCAGTCACTCAGTTGTGTTCGACTCTTTGCAACCCCATGAGCTGCAGCATGCCAGGCCTCCCTGTCCATCACCATCTCTCACAGTTTACTCAAACTCATGTCCATCGAGTTGGTGATGCCATCCAGCTATCTCATCCTCTGTTGTCCCCTTCTCCTTCTGTCCCCAATCCCTCACAGCATTGGGGTCTTTTCCAATGAGTCAGCACTTCGCATGAAGTGGCCAAAGTATTGCAGTTTCACCTTCAGCATCAGTCCTTCCAAGGACTGATCTCCTTCAGAATGGACTGGTTGTGTGTCCTTGCAGTCCAAGGGACTCTCAAGAGTCTTCTCCAACACCAGTCTTCTTTATGACCCATCAACTAAAAGGCTCACATCTGACTCAACAGAGCCCTATAAGAAGTTGACTCCAAGACTAGGGCCAGAATATAATCTGATGGGTGCTGGTATCAATCAACCATTGGGTGATCAACAATGTGAATATCACCCCTAGGTGCACCTATACTTAGCACCATAAGCTACCATGAAAAAAAAATGTTAGAACCATAGGCATCGAGCTGAATAATATATCTGTATGTTATGCTGCTATCTGTGCTCAGTCATGACTGACTCTTTGTGACCCCATGAACTGGCAGGCTCCTCTGTCCATAGGGATTCTTCAGGCAAGAATACTGGAGTGGGTTGCCATTTCTTTCTCCAGGGGATCTTCTTGACCCAGGGATTGAACCTGCAGCCCCGGC
>SJYC01143171.1:0-75254 GCA_006408675.1 Madoqua kirkii
TTAGCAAAACTATCTGTTTTTCTTTTTATCTCAATTAAGGTATAAGTAAAAATACATAGTGCTTCTGACAGAAATACCCTCAAAATACAATAAAGAATCTTGGTTTTCTTTCCAACGTAACATTTAGCATTTATTAAATTCTGAATTTTAATATTAAATCACTCAACTTGTTAGAAAAGGCTAAGAAAAGGAAAGCTGGGGCACGTCGCAGGGCTACTTTTCTCCCAAGCCCTGACTGCTACTGCCGAGCTAGTGAAAGCCCCCGTTCAGAGAGAGACCGCTCAGCAGAACAAGGTAACTGTGGCCTTTTGAAATGGACGTATTGGGGAATTCCCTGGTGGCCCAGTGGTTAGGATGCCATGCTCTCACTGCTGAGGGTCTAGGTTTGATTCCTGGTTAGGGAATTAAAATCTCACAAGCCCATTAGAATGGTCAAAAAAAAAGAATAAAGAAATAAAATGGGCCTACTGTAAGAAAAAGAAATGCAGTTTTGAACATTTCTGATTTATATTCTTAGCTAGATTAAACGAGATAATTTGTTTATATGCAGTCAAGTTGGAAACGATCTGAAAATGAGAAAGATTACAATGTTTTTTTTAAAATGTGTCATTTAAGATGATTGCCCTTGTCAGTCATATCATTTGTAAATATTTTCTCCCATTCTACAGGTTGTTGTTTTTTTTCCCCTTTACTATTCAAAAGCAGAGACATTACTTTGCCAACAAAGGTCTGTCTAGTCAAGGCTATGGTTTTTCCAGTGGTCATGTATGGATGTGAAAGTTGGACTGTGAAGAAAGCTGAGTGCCGAAGAATTGATGCTTTTGAACTGTGGTGTTGGAGAAGACTCTTGAGAGTCCCTTGGACTGCAAGGAGATCCAACCAATCCATTCTCAAGGAGATCAGTCCTGGGTGTTCTTTGGAAGGACTGATGCTGAAGCTGAAACTCCAACACTTTGGCCATCTCATGCAAGGAGTTGACTCATTGGAAAAGACTCCGATGCTGGGAGGGATTAGGGGCAGGAGGAGAAGGGGATGACAGAGGATGAGATGGCTAAATGGCATCACCAACTCGATGGACATGAGTTTGGGTGAACTCTGGGAGTTGGTGATGGACAGGGAAGCCTGGCGTGCTGCAGTTCATGGGGTCGAAGAGAGTCAGACACCGCTGAGCAACTGAACTGAACTGAACTGTGCAAAAGCTTTTAAGTTTAATTAGGTTCTCTTCGTTTGCTTTTACTTTTGCCTTAAGAAGAATACGTTGCTAAAAATTATGTCAAAGAGCGTTCCACTTATGTTCTCTTTATTTTATGATTTCAGGTCTTACTTTTAAGTCTTTAAGCCATTTTGAGTTTATTTTTGTATATTGTGTGAGAGAATGTTCTAATGCCACTGTTTTTCATGTGGTGGCCCAGTTTTTACCAATATTACTTGTTGAAGAGATTATCTTTTCTCCACTGAGTATTCTTGCCTCTTTTGTTGTACATTAATTGACCAAAGGTGCATGGGATTATTTCTGGGTTCTCTATTCTGTTCCATTGATCTATGTATCTATTTTGTGCCATTTCCATATTGTTTGGACTCCTGTAGTTTTGCACTATAGTCAAGTCAGGAAGAGTGATAATTCCAGCTTTATTCTTTCTTCACAGGATTGCTCTGGCAATTTAGGGTCTTTTGTGATTCAATATGAATTTTATGATTTTTTTTTCTAGTTCTCTGAAAAATGTCATGGGTATTTTGATCATGATTGCACTGAATCTGTACATTGCTTTGGGTTGTATGGCCATTTTATTAATATTAATTCTTCTAAATCAATAGCATCAGATATTTTTTCATTTCTTGAATCATCTTCAGTTTCTTCCATCAATGCTTTGTAGGTTTCAGAATGTAAGTCTTCCAAGTCTTCCAAAATATACAAACAGGTCATACAACTCAACATCAAAAAATGGCCAGAACATGAATAGACATTTTCCAAAGGAAGACACACAGATGACCAACAGGCACATGAACAGTTTTGCTACATCACAGATTATTAGAGAAGTGCAAATCAAAACCACAATGAGATATCATTTCACACATGTCAAAATGGCTATCATAAAGTCTACAAATAACAATGTTGGAGAGGACGTGAAAGAGAGGGAACACTTGTACAGTATTAGTGGGAATGTAAACTGGTGCAGCCACTAAGGACAAAAACAGGAAATAATGGAAAACAACATTAATTTGAAAAGATACAGGCACCCCAATGTCCACAACAGCACTATTACAATAGCCAAGACGTGGGAGTAACCCAAATGCTCACAAACAGCTGAATTAAGATGCAAGCTGGTCTCTAAACAGGCCCCTGGTATGGCCCAGGTGAGCTCATAGATACGTTATGAAATAGCCACAGAGACTTTCCCAACTCTGGTGCATGCACCCCAGGAGCACAGTGGATCACACTAACCACAGGGATGCGCCAGTTCACGCACAGGTGCCCTTGATGCACAGCTGTGTCTTCAAGTGACCTCAAGCAGCCAGGAGTCCACTGAGGGTTCATAAATATTCTATGCATGTATACATCTGATTATAACAGACTGAAGTATAGGAAAGACATGCACAGTAGAGCCTGTTGTTATGTAACTTGCAACTGTCAATCAAAGCTGTCAGTCCCCGGCTGCCTAAATAAATATGTAGAAGCCCTGTCTTGAAAAATCCCATACCTCATCATTCTGGCTCCAGTGCCTTTCTTGGCTTGGCCCATCTCTCCCTTGAGGTGTTCTTTCTGTTTCTCCCTTAATAAAACCTCAGACTCTCCTGGTGAAACCTCAGATTCTTCTCTGTGTTCTTGCCAAGAACCGAGGCCCACAGGGAGGGGTCCTCTTTGTCCCTCTCCTACCTAATAACATAACCCCATGTAATAAATGTAACAATGGTTGATTTTAGAATTGAATGTTCAATATAGATTAAGGGAAAAATCAATGTCTACATACATTGTTTTGGAGTGCTAGCTCTTGAATGTAATGGAATCTATATCCTTAAGAAAAAAAATGCAGGAACTTCTCTAGTGGTCCAGTGGCCAGGACTTTGCAATCCTAATGCACAGGGCACAGGTTCATTTCCTAGTCAGGGAACTAAGATCCCATAAACCAGATGGATGGACACACACACACATACACACACACACAGTTAGTCTATAATTTGGTTACTAAATAGAGTGAAACAAGATTAACTGAATCTCAGCCTATAGATTGAAAGTTAACAGGGGCAAGGAGGCTACTAAAAGCAAGATGAAATTAAGTAACCTCAATTAATTTCTAAGGGATAAAATGCCAGTGTGTTGGGGAAAGAGTCAAAGTAAGAAATTGAAATAAATAGGTGGATGTCATATTATTCAAGTTCTTTGCATGCCAGATATATATTAGAAAAGCAATGAAGAATTACTGGAAAATCTTGAGCAGAGGACTGACAACAATTTGCAAAGTAGAAAAAATAGAAAGACAATGCTGAAGGCAGTGTGGTGTGAAAGTTGAATAGTAGTGGTGGTGATACGGGTGGTTCTAGATTAATGATATCACTGGACTAGAGGAAGCTAATATATAATGCATTTAGCAATGAAAAGGGCTTCCCTGGTGGCTCAGAAGGTAGAGAGTCCCCTGCCAATGCAGGAGACTTGGGTTTGAGCCCTGGGTTGGGAAGATCCCCTGGAGAAGAGAATGGCATCACACTCCAGTATTCTTGCCTGGAGAATCTCATGGACAGAGAAGCCTGGCGGGCTACAGTACACAGGGTCACATAGAGTCAGACATGACTGAGCGACTAATACTTTAGCAATGAAAACCTGAATTAAGGGACTGATATCAGAAACAGTGTTGCAACATATCTGGGAAATACTTATATATATAAATACATAATCATTTTTATTAGAATCTACATACATAGTTCCTTTCACTTAAAAAAAAACAAAAACAAAAAACCCTGCTAATTAGCATAAATCAAATCCCTTATGATTATACAGTGGAAGTTAGAAAAAGATTTAAGGGCCTAGATCTGATAGATAGAGTGCTTGATGAACTATGGAATGAGGTTCGTGACACTGTACAGGAGACAGGGATCAAGACCATCCTCATGGGAAAGAAAAACAAAAAAGCAAAATGGCTGTCTGGGGAGGCCTTACAAATAGCTGTGAAAAGAAGAGAGGTGAAAAGCCAAGGAGAAAAGGAAAGAAATAAGCATCTGAATGCAGAGTTCCAAAGAATAGCAAGAAGAGATAAGCAAGCCTTCTTTAGAGATCAATGCAAAGAAATAGAGGAAAACAACAGAATGGGAAAGACTAGAGATCTCTTCAAGAAAATTAGAGATACCAAGGGAACATTTCATGCAAAGATGGGCTCAATAAAGGACAGAAATGGTCTGGACCTAACAGAAGCAGAAGATATTAAGAAGAGGTGGCAAGAATACACGGAAGAACTGTACAAAAAAGATCTTCACAACCCAGATAATCATGATGATGTGATCAGTAATCTAGAGCCAGACTTTTTGGAATGTGAAGTCAAGTGGGCCTTAGAAAGCATCATTATGAAAAAAGCTAGTGGAGGTGATGGCATTCCAGTTGAGCTGTTTCAAATCCTGAAAAATGATGCTGTGAAAGTGCTACACTCAATATGCCAGCAAATTTGGAAAACTCAGCAGTGGCCACAGGACTGGAAAAGGTCAGTTTTCTTTCCAATCTCAAAGAAAGGCAATGCCAAGGAATGCTCAAACTACCACACAATTGCACTCATCTCAGCCAGGCTTTAGTAATACATGAACCATGAACTTCCAGATGTTCAAGCTGGTTTTAGAAAAGGCAGAGGAACCAGAGATCAAATTGCCAACATTCGCTGGATCATGGAAAAAGCAAGAGAGTTCCAGGAAAGCATCTATTTCTGCTTTATTGACTATGCTAAAGCTTTTGACTGTGTGGATCACAATAAACTGTGGAAAATTCTAAAAGAGATGGGAATACCAGACCACCTGACCTGCCTCTTCAGAAATCTGTATGCAGGTCATGAAGCAACAGTTAGAACTGGACATGAAACAACAGACTGCTTCCAAATAGGAAAAGGAGGACTTCAAGGCTGTATATTGTCACCCTGCTTATTTAACTTCGATGCAGAGTGCATCATGAGAAACACTGGACTGGAAGAAGCACAAGCTGAAATCAAGATTGCCGGGAGAAATATCAATAACCTCAGATATGTAGATGACATCACCTTTATGGCAGAAAGTGAAGAGGAGCTAAAAAGCCTCTTGATGAAAGTGAAAGAAGAGAGTGAAAACGTTGGCTTAAAGCTCAACATTCAGAAAATGAAGATCATGGCATCTGGTCCCATCACTTCATGGCAAATAGATAGGGAAACAGTGTAAACAGTGTCAGACTTTACTTTTGGGGGCTCCAAAATCACTCCAGATGGTGATTAGGTATGTTACCTAGTTTTAGAAAACAATGTGGATGAATGAATGAATAAAGGGGCCAATGTATCAATGACAATTCATTCAGTGAATAATTATTTTAAAAATCAACAGAGGAATCAGTTTATCCAAATAAAGACTGGAAGTTCATGTCCTTAGGTGAATCATAGATGAAAGAATCTGATGTTGAATTAGTTTAATTGATGAATGAAAGAATAGATGGATAAATGGCTGAGTCCATCCTTAAGTGATGGAGGAAAAGACATTGACAGCTTCTCTCTCTTTTTAGCCTTGCTTTTCTGCTTCCAGGATCTTAGTTCCTCTGCCAGGGATTGAACCTGGGGCCAAGACAATGAAAGCACTGAGTCCTAACCACTGGACCACCTAGGAATTCCCCACATTGGCAGATTCTTCATTCATGCATCCACCAACTAGGCTGGCTTAGTTTTGGAGTCATTCAGAACCTACAGTGCTCCAGGACTTCCCTGGTGGTCCAGTAGTTAAGACTTTGAGCTTCCAATGCAGGGGGCATGGGCTTAATCCCTGGTGGGGAAAATATGATTCTATTGCTATAAGGTACAGCCAAAGAGGGAAAGAAACTCTACAGTGCTCCTGGTATAAGAGGGGAGCACTGCCTTTCTGGTTCACAGAAGACCACTAGACCCATTTCTGCAGCTCCCAGAGGAGTCAGAACGCCCATCCCCCAAGTGGCTGTCCCCAGTCCACCCAACTGCAATGTGGAGGTATATGAGTATGAACAGGAATCCATAGTGGAGTGTGGTGCTGGTGGTCTCAGGGCCAGGAAAGAAGAGCGACAGAGCAGTGATGATGAGGTTCAGCTTGTGGCACTTGCTTTTGGGGTTGGATTTCTCCTGGGTCCAGAAGCACAAGGTTCACGTCAAGAGAGACTGGGGCCCTGCTGCAATACATGTCTCTGGGTTCCTCCACCTCTTTCTGGGTCTCATGTCGTCTGGCCCTTTTTCCTTTCCTTTGTGCTCAACCATCTCTCTCCCGCCTCAGCCTTGCTTGGTTTCAATCCGTCTTTCCATCTCTGTGGTGTATTTGTCCCCCTTCCTCTCCCAGCTTCTTTCTGCCTCTGTAGCTCTCTTCACCAGTTGCTAATGTTTTTCCCCTTCAGAATCTCACCTCACCCGATTCTTCTACCCCTTTCTCCTCCCTTCTCACCCACGTCTTTTTCTCCTCCCCTCCCACTCCCCTCCCCCATTGCCTCTCCAGAATCCCACTGTATCCAGGCAGAGCAGGTAGGAGTCGATGAAGTCTGGGAGGAGCAGGGTGGAAGTAGGGGGACACATCGGGGTCCAGGGTTTCACGGGTCTTCTCCACACTGTGGTCAATGAAGGCGTTGACTTCCTGCAGGTTTTTGTAGACTTGCCTGTGAACGCCAGGAAGGTGCTTCAAGAAGCCAGAGTAGAGCTTGAACCGCTGCGAGAGAGAAGGGGCCATGAGGTCCTCCCGGGGCTGAGCTAGCAGGTCACAGGGAGGGCAGCCCTCCTGGCCTCCGGAACCTTCACAAGAGGTCTCCGTCTCCCTCTGTCTCTCTCTCCATCTCTCTGTCTGTCTCCATCTCTCTATGTCTGTGTTTCCCTCTGTGTCTCTGAGCCCCTCACTCACTGCTTCTGTGTCTCCTTTGATCTCTTATTCTCACATTTTTCTCTTTCTGCATCTTTCCCCCTCTCCTCATGTCTTTTTGTTGGTCTCTGCCCCACCTCTCTTCCTCTTCTTTCCACCTCTCCTCATCTCCCTGTGTCTCCTTCTCATCCACCCTCTGCCCTGCCCCTCTCTCTGTCTCTTTCCATCTCTCGCATCTTCTTTACTGTGTCAGATGTTGATAACATAATGGTTACACAGGATAAATTTGCTGACTGCTTAAGATGATTTATATATTTAAGAGCGTATCTCTGTGTTTGGCTTACAGAGAAATATAACACCTAACCTGTCAACAGTTGCAAAAAAATGCAAAATTGTATAAAGTCTGAGGTAAAATTCCTCCTTCACCTGTCCTTCTAGAGATAACCATGGTTAACTGTTTGGCAGATCTCCTTCCAGACTTTTGATTCCCTGTGAGAGGAGAAAAATGAAACCATGTGTTGGCCTTGTGCAAATACTCACCTGAACGTCCTTCCAGCTTTTCCAGATCTCTCTACTAAGAGGTCACGGGAATTTGTATTTGTGACATTCATTCATGTGACTGACCCGCACTCCCAGTTGAGAACAACAGCCAGTCAGACTTTTCTCAAGTTTACCTTTTAGCTTAATGTACCATAGAGATATTTATTTCCAGGTTAGTTGAGAAAGAGAAGCTTTATTACTCTGTTTTATTTTTATTATTTCTTTATTTATTTTGGTGGTGCTGGGTCTTCCATGCTGTGCGCCAACTTTTCTCTAGTTGCGGGAAGTTGGGGCTACTCTCTGGTAGCCTGTGGTGCTCAGGCTTCTCATCGTGGTAGCTTTTGTTGTGCAGCACAGGTTCCAGGAACTTGGCTTCAGTAATTGCTTGTGGCACACCGCCTTCGTTGCCCCAAGGCAGATGAATCTTCCCAGAACAGGGATTGAACCCATGTCTCCTGCATTGGCAGTGGATTCTAAACCAATGGACCACCAGGGAAGTCCCTATTATTTTGCCTTAAAAGAGGAGCATGTTGCTTTATAATCTGGGAGAAAATTTTGTATGGGATGTTAGTTCCTTGACCATGGGTTGAATCTGCGCCCTGCAGTGGAAGCACAGAGTCTTAACCGCTGGACCACCAGGGAAGTCCCCAGGAGAAATTTTTGTTAAAGACATCAGTTCAGTTCAGTTGCTCAGTCGTGTCCAACTCTTTGCAGCCCCATGAATCGCAGCACACAAGGACTCCATGTCTATCACCAACTCCCAGAGTTCACCCAAACTCGTCCATTGAGTTGTGATGCCATCCAGCCATCTCATCTTCTGTCATCCCCTTCTCCTCCTGCCCCCAATCCTTCCCAGCATCAGAGTCTTTTCCAGTGAGTCAACTTTTCTCAGGAGGTAGCCAAAGTACTGGAGTTTCAGCTTTAGCATCAGTCCTTCCAAAGGACACCCAGGACTGATCTCCTTTAGGACGGACTGGTTGGATTTCCTTGCAGTCCAAGGAACTCTCAAGACTCTTGGTTCAAGAGTCTTGAACCACAGGTTCAAAAGCATCAGTTCTTCAGTGCTCAACTTTCTTCACAGTCCAACTCTCACATCCATACATGACCACAGGAAAAACCGTAGCCTTGACTAGATGGACCTTAGTCAGCAAAGTAATGCCTCTGCTTTTGAAAATGCTATCTAGGTTGGTCATAACTTTCCTTCCAAGGAGTAAGTGTCTTTTAGTTTCATGGATGCAATCACCATCTGCAGTGATTTTGGAGCCCTCCAAAATAAAATCTGACACTGTTTACACTGTTCCCCCATCTATTTCCCATGAAGTGTAGCACTCCCCAATTTAAAAAAAACCGTTTATCTTGTATGAAGCTGAAAAAGAGGGCACTGCTCTGGGGGTCCTTGTATGAAAGCTAAAAGTTCCTAAACCTATTGGCTGTGTTTTCCAAACAACTGGATTCCATGGCCTGAGGGTGGTGTGGCTGAATCTGGGTGATAGCTGCCCCTGCTTTATTAGTGGAAGAAGCAAACAAGCCCACCTTTGGACAGCCCCTGGAAGTCCAGACCCCTCATCAAGTACAAGGGATTCTGGAAATTATAGGCCACCATTCGTTAGCTGGAGGCCACCTTACTAAATACCAGGCTTTACTCCTTGACTTCCCAGATGTAACCTTCAAATCTTGCCACACCCTCAACCCGGCAACACTAACACTCAGGCCCCGGAACTAACACATTCCTGCCTTAAAACTCTTGTCTAGGTTTATGCCTATGGATCTGATCTTACTGATCAGGCCATAAAAAAACCTGAGGAGGAATGGTTTACTTATGTCAGTTATTGCCTTAAAGATAGAGTTGGGGGGGCAGGCCATGTTATTATGAACCCTTATACTTCATAAAAGCAAAATCTTTATCAGTAATACTTCATCCCAAAGGGCTGAGCTAATAGCCCCAACTTGAGCCTTAACCTTAGGGGAAGGAAAGATTATAAATATACACAGAGACTCAAAATATGCCTTCCTTGTCTTACATGCCCATGCTACTATCTGAAAAGAAACAGGACTTTTATATGCAAAAAATTCCCCTGTAAAATATGGACCTGTGATTTTACAGCTCATAGAAAGTGCTCAAGAGCCAAAACTAGTAGCAATTATTCCCTGCTGTGGGGACCGAAAGGAAAATTCACAAATTACCCAGGGGAACAAAAAACAGGGCAGATTGGGAGGCAAAGAAAACAGCCACAGACCTGATGACCATTAAATGTGTGTGTGTGTGTGTGTGTGTGTGTGTTTAGTTGCTGAGTCAAGTTCAACTCTTTGAGACCCCATGGACTGCAGCCTTCCAGGATCCTCTATACATGGGATTTCCCAGGCAAGCATACTAGAATGGTTGCCGTATCCTTCTCCAGGGGATCTTCCTCACCCAGGTATCAGTGGAAACAAACATGGAGAAAATTTGACAAGCTGCTAGGCTTCAGCAGACAAACAACCACCATTTTTTATATAACCACCTTCCACATCAGTCCTTCCAATGAATCCTTCAGGGTTGATTTCCCTTAGGATTGGGCTTCCATGATAGCTCAGTTGGTAAAGAATCCACCTGCAATGCAGGAGACCCCAATTTGATTCCTGGGTTGGGAAGATCTGCTGGAAAAGGGATAAGCTACCCACTCCAGTATTCTGGGCTGGAGAATTTATTTATATTAAATAACCACCTGTTATTTAATATAGGATAGAAAATTAAAAACTGATTCTCTACTTTGTTCTCTAGGATCCTACGAGGTTTAACAAACTTGCTGGCAGGAGGTTTTCATTTACTTACAACTTTTTTTTTTCCAGTCATACAGATTCATACTACGTATGTCTCACACTCTGTTATCTACCCTACTGTAGTCAACCTATAACTAAGAATTTTTGGTCCAATAAGGACATCTGGGACCAATAGGTCCAGAACTTCCATTATAAAAATAGAGAAACATATTAAACTTGAATCTTGAAATTAACAAAAATATATACCAAAGCAGAGTGGCTTATTGAAAGGGGTGACATCACCTCCCCATCTGGTCAACAGTTAAGGAAGCCCTTCCAACGTTAATGTGGTTCCTTTCCTTTCTAGACCCTTCAAGGGTATTTTTGTTCTTCTCCTTTTCAGCCCCTGTTTGTTTAAAGGTTTGGTTAAGTTTGTGTCTTCTAGGCTCCAATAGTTGGAACTAAACCTCATGATGACTCAAGGAAATCAACCCATTCCAGCAGAGTGGTCCAGGTCCCTACAGGTCCTAGAATACTCAGTGAGGGATTCTACACAGCTAGCGAAGGCTAGGGTCTCTCCAGCAGGAAGAAGTTTCAGAAAAGGAGACAGTCAATCCCTGACCCCTTAAGAACAACAGTTTAGAGTGTGTCAGGTGAGATGAGGATGACCTGGGATCTGGGATGCTTCACCTCAGGGCTTGCACCTGGGCATACCTCTCCTCCAGCAACAAAATACAAACTATTTGTTGTTCAGTCACCAAGTCATGTCTGACTCTGCAACCCCATGAACTGCACCACACCAGGTTTCCCTTTCACTATCTGGGAGTTTGCTCAAACTCATGTCCATTGAGTTAATGATACTATCTAACCACCTCATCCTCTTACACCCCCTTCTCCTCTTGCCCTCAGTCTTTCTCAGTATCAGGGTCTTTTCCAATGAGTTGGCTCTTCACATCAAGTGGCCAAAGTATTGGAGCTTCAACATCAGTCCTTCCAATGAATCCTTCAGGGTTGATTTCCCTTAGGATTGGGCTTCCATGATAGCTCAGTTGGTAAAGAATCCACCTGCAATGCAGGAGACCCCAATTTGATTCCTGGGTTGGGAAGATCTGCTGGAAAAGGGATAGGCTACCCACTCCAGTATTCTGGGCTGGAGAATTCCATGGAATGTATAGTCCATGGGGTCACAAAGAGTTGGACACAATTGAGTGACTTTCACTTCACTCCCTTAGGATTGACTGGTTTGATCTCTCTGCTGTCCAAGGGACTCTCAAGAGTCTTCTCTAGTACCAGAATTCAAAAGAATCAATTCTTCAGCCCTCAGCATTCTTTATGATCCAATTCTCACCAGAGGGGTTGGCAAACCACCTAAATCAACCCCACAACCTAACCCCTGGACACACCTCTACCCTCACCCCATAAAAGGAACAAGCTCACCCCCTTAGTCAGCAGTTAAGCAAGGGAACCTGTTACTTATTCCCAGTCCCCCATATGCAGGAGGAGTCCCAGTAAAGCCTTGCTGTGGAAAAAAATGGAAGAACACCTCCCTTCTATTACCCCAATAAAGAGTGAAACAAAAATGGGGCAGTGTGTACATGAATGTTCCTAGCAACTTTATTCACAAATAGCCAAAATCTGGAAACAAACATCAATCCACTGATGAAGGAATACATAAAAGTGGTATTTCCACATAATACAATACTATTTAGCCATGAAGGAAATGAAGTACTGATGCCTGCTAAAATGTGAATGAACCTTGAAAACATTAAGCTAAATGAAAAAGCCAAAACAATCACTTCATGTAAGATGCCATTTATATGAAATTTCCAGAATTGATCAATTCATATGAAAATAAAAGCCAAAAACATAGTCGTGGTTGTCAGGGATCAATTGGAGGAGAGAATAGGGACTGACATCATAATGGCATGGAGTTTTTTTATGAAAATATTTTTTATGAAAATGTTTCAGAATAGATAGAATTGATGGTTACACAACATAATTGTACTAAAAATCATTGAAGTGTACACCTTAAAATTGTTATGATTAATGTCAAGATATGTGAATTTACCTAAAAGAGAGAGAACAAAGGGAGCACAAACAGCCATTGGCCAGAGAGAACAGAACTTTATTTTGGTCTCACCAGTTTTAAAGGATAAAATCAGAGAGGGGAGGGAGATATTTTGAAGTCACACAGGAAAACAGCACTGAGAGCTGAACTGGCTATTTCAGTTCAAGGAGATAGGAGGAGGGCAGAGGTGAGAGCAGAGTAAACGAGACAAGAAGGGGGAGCAGTGAACCTCTTGCTGCTGCTGCTGCTCTGGGTAAGCTTGGATCTAAATCTTGTCCTCCTCTGGGGCTTCAGTTATCCAGACTGTGCTAGCGAGGTGGTAACACTAATATATTGCAGGTATTTCTTGATCCTGAAATATCCTTAGTCAACAGTACAAGCCATCTGGGGATGAGTGGTGACTACAGCAGGCTGGATGATGGAAAGACCACAGAAGGGACTTTCCACAGGAGAGAGTGAACAGGGAGGAGTCAAGAGCCTGCACGTGTTAATTCTGGACAGAGAGAGGGGCTGCATGCAAGGACTCAGAGGGAGTCTGAGTCTCTTCTTGCCTTCCCCCTCCCCTACAGGGCAGGAAGCTGACCTGGAACACAGGGCAGGAAGCTGACTTGGAACACAGGGGGCAGTCTCCCCAGTATTAGGAGCCAGCATGGGCTATCTCACCCATGACAAGGTCATGCGGAAGAGACCTGATAAGCAAGGCTTCAGGACTCGAGGGGCTTCCTAGACCAGCTTGAGCATCTACCCCCAAACCAGAATCTGTCTTTCTTACTATTTTGTGCCTTTCACCAACTCTCCTGACATTAACAGGGGGCTATCCCCAACCACCTTTCTCTGGAGAAAATCAACTTAGGGCTCTAGCTAATAAGTCTCCTGGACATGAGAGGAATATTTCAAATCAAACCCCCTCTGTTAGCATTCTAGCTTGCTTGGCAGGTTTATCCAGACTCTTGCAGCTACACATATGACTGTTCACAGCCTCCCAGCTGTGAGAGGCATGGGAAGCCTAAAACAGAGCCTTTCAAAGAGTTAAAAGCTACTAGAGTAGTGTTGGTGTAAGATTTCATTATTGGGCCAATGCTTGTTGCTAAGTGCCCATATCTCTTATCCACTGTGCACCTGGGAGTGCATTAGTTAACATAGTTGGAATGTAAGAAAAACAAGTGTAGCCTTGAAATTAACCACATCAGACCTTTGAGCTAATTGGTTCTTTCTTGTAACTCACTGCCCCTTTGCTCCATGAGAAATGTAACTCTGTTTAGCATTTTCTGAGGCTGACATAGATTAGAAATATAAAGAAAAAACACTTTGAGGGAAAATAAGTTTTCTGGTTGATCAGCCTTTATCAAAAGAAGGTCATAAAATGTCCACAGGCCTCCAAGGCCAGAAGATAATGTTCACAAAATCATTTGTGGGAAAGGTATGCAGAGAAAACACTGGCTTTGATAAGGGCAAAACTGCTGGAGTGTTTGGGCTGATTCTGCATGACCTTGCATCTTTCATTTCCCTCTATGTACAAGTCAAGGTATAAAAGCCCCTTTTGAAAATAAAGTAACGAGCCTCACTCGCCGAAGCTTGGTCACCCTGTGTCTTTCTTTCTTTTCTTTCTTTCTCTCTCTTACTCTCTTTTTCAGGCTGATCCTTTGGAGCATAGAGGCTCTCTGCGTTCACTTATCTGCCTGGGTTTCTAAGACCTGAATGGGAAGGCATTCTGCATCTTCACTCCCTTGGGAGACCGGGAGGGCAAATGTGGCCTCCGTGAACAGAGCAAGCTCCTTGTCTAGGGGCTTTATTGGCTTTCTGTGTAAACAAAGGAATATCAGCCTCTTTCTCTCCTTTGTTTTCTTATCTACAACATTCTTTCTTTCAACTCAGTTCAGTTCAGTCACTCAGTCGTGTCCGACTCTTTGCGACCCCATGAATCGCAGCATGCCAGGCCTCCTGTCCATCACCAGTTCCCGGAGTTCACTCAGATTCACGTCCATCAAGTTAGTGATGCCATCCAGCCATCTCATCCTCTGTCGTCCCCTTCTCCTCCTGCCCCCAATCCCTCTCAGCATCAGAGTCTTTTCCAATGAGTCAACTCTTCACATGAGGTGGCCAAAGTACTGGAGTTTCAGCTATAACATCATTCCTTCTAAAGAAATCCCAGGGCTGATCTCCTTCAGAATAGACTCGTTGGATTTCCTTGCAGTCCAAGGGACTCTCAAGAGTCTTCTCCAACACCACAGTTCAAAAGCATCAACTCTTTGGCGCTCAGCCTTCTTCACAGTCCAACTCTCACATCCATACATGACCACAGGAAAAACCATAGCCTGGACTAGACGGACTTCAGTTGGCAAAGTAATGTCTCTGCTTTTGAATATGCCATCTAGGTTGGTCATAACTTTTCTTCCATAAAATCTTTTAATTTCATGGCTACAGTCACCATCTGCAGTGATTCTGGAGCCCCCCAAAAATAAAGTCTGACACTGTTTCCCCATTTATTTCCCATGAAATGATGGGACCAGACACCATGATCTTCATTTTCTGAATGTCTCTCTCTAAATCATTTGCCGATGCCATTTCTCCTGAAGGTTCCCCTGGATCCTGTGGGGGCTACACCCTGGCACCCCAGCCCATTCACACTTGGTGTAAGGTCAATGTCCTTAGGGGACTTGTGAGACCCCAATGAGGAGTTCTACAGCGAGGAGGTAAAGATGAGGAAGGGCTGGGAGCAGGCCAAACTCTCACCCAGACAGAGGCATTTTCCTGTGGGTATAACGGAGAGAGTGTCAATGAGGGGAGCCCTGCAGAGCACTTAGTTGACCCACCATGAAAATCTAAGGATATTTTCATGTTCATTTACATAGGTTTACATGTCAGGTATTTCTGATTCTATGTTGGTGATGGTTAGTTGCCAAGTTCTGTCCAACTCTTCACAACCCCATGGTCCTCTGTCCATGGGATTTTCCAGGGAAGAGTACTGGAGTGGGTTGCCATTTCCTCCTCCAGAGGACCTTCCCAGAGAGGGGTAGAAGGGAGTTGAAACCTCTGGCCTACCCTGGTGTAGGCGGGGACTTGGCTGATCAAATACTGACCTACTTCTGCTCAGTGGACACACAGTCCCTGCTCTAAGCTTCTGAGTGTCTGCACTCTTCTGGTCACTTTGACCCTCCTCCCAGCCCCCTGGTCCTGCCCACCATCAGCAGTCAACAGAGTCAGCCTCTCAGATGCAATCCCTACACCCCAACCCATGGAGGTACTGTCTAGTCACACCCACATCATGATTGATAGAGACTTTAAGTAACACCCTGCCCACCTTTGCACCCATTTTTCTGATTCTCACAACCACTCCTCACATCATCCTGCCACATGGGGTCAACTATTACCAATGAGTTCACCATGTAGGTGGAGCCCTGAATATCCTTGACCAACTTCTGCACAGGCAGTGTCCACTGGAGTAACCAACAGAAGAACCAGCATGTTCCTGGGTTGAGCAAGAGTTTCATCTGCATCTTGTTGACCCGCAGTCTTGTGGAAAGGAAAGGAGCCTAGAGAGCTGCCTTGTGTGTGTGGCAAAGTTCATTACTGTTTATTCATTAAGTATTCCCAGTACATCTCTTGGTGCATAAACTTCTCTGCCACACTGAACTTGGGTGGGATTTCCTTTATCTGGTGAAATAAGGTCTAAACTATGCATGTCATGCATTTCCCCCTGTTTCTTCATATGTCTGGAAAGAGTCCCCATTAGCCCCCATTTCTACATGACTGTTATGGTCAGGGATGGGCATGTTGCATGAGCAGGAACATAATAACCTTTTAATTTTAAGTTCTTAAGATGTTGAGATTATTTATTACAGCCTAGCCCCGCCCTGACCTCCACAGAACATGACTTCCTACCCAGCCTTGAGCAAATAACCTGCTCACCCAGCTAGCCTCTCTTGTTCCACTTTGACAACAGAGAATGATTCAACACTGAGACAGCGACTATTTTTTAAATGATCAAAGGAGGAAGACAATTTGATCCTCTTGACAAGAGGTGAAAAAATTATTGAGAATACTCAGTGTAATATCTTGGTTAAAATTTTAAAAAGAACTAACTGTAAAATATGAAGGAAAAAAACATTTCCTCAGCTTGATTTATAGTTGAGAAAAATATATAGTAGACTAGCCATAAAATATCTGGAATAGGCAATAGCCAGCATTCAGCTTCATAGAGAAAATAAAAATATTCTCCTTAAAGTTAGGACTTGGATAAGATTGCTCACTATCAGTGCTGTTGCTTCACATGGTTCCAGAAGTGCTGGTCCTTGATATTAGGGAAAACATATCATGTGACCTTAACATAAGAAACAGTTAAGTCAAAATATCATCATTTACAGCTGCTAACATCAGTTATTAGGGAAATCCAAGAGAATAAAATGAAACATTGTTAGGTATAAAAGTAATATAGGGAATTTGTTCAATTATGACAGAAATACACACCCCAAAAGATGAGTGGATTTCTGATACACTTAGTAAAACAATTTGAAATGCCTTTAGAAGAGTACTCTGGACTGAAGTCTATGCTCCCAAAATTTATTATGTTGCAGTCCTGATGCCCACCGTGGTATTTTGAGAAGTGATCTGGGAGGTAATTAGGTTTAAACTAGTTCATTAGAGTGGGGTCTCCCTGAAAGGAGAGCATTCTTAGAAGAAGTGAGACCACGATCTCCAGGCTGCCTGCGAGTCCGCAGCAAGATAGCAGCCGTGTGCAAACCAGGAAGAGACCTCACCAGAACCTGACCATGCTGGCTCCCTGATCGCAGACATGTGGCTTCCAGAACTGTGAGAAAATAAATTTCTTTTGTTTAAGCCACCCAGTCTATGGCATTTTGTTACAGCAGCCCACAGCTGAGCTGACAAAGAGGTCCTACAAACAATAGCCACAATCTTCTCCCGTGTTTCGTAGGAATAAATTTAGCAAAAAATATGCAAAACCTAGTTTTAGAAAAGTTCAAGATGCCACCAGTGGTACAAGGACTAAATGAACACACTATCTTTCATGCTGCTACTGCTGCTGCTTAGGACATATCAAAAATGGGCTTTAGGTGGTGCTCATGATAAGAATCTGTCTGCCAATGCAGGAAATATAAGAGACACCTGTTAGATCCCTGAGTCCTGGATCAGGAAGATCTGGAGAATGGCATGGCATTCCACTCCAGTCTTCTTGCCTGTAGAATCTCATGGACAGAGGAGACTTGCAGGCTACAGTCCATTGGATCGCGAGAGTCAGACATGACTTAGCGACTAAACCACTACTATCAAAAATGGAGATTTGGCAAAGCATCAGAATGAAAATACAAATTTAGATTAATCCTAGTAGAATCTCAATAGGATATTTTGGGACTTTGACAAAATAATTCTAAAATACACTCAAGAAAAGTAAAATGTATTACCAAAAAAAAGAGGAAGACTAATGTCCCCTAGAAAATACTAAAATATAGGCACAGGTATACTATTAATAATTCAAAGAATATTATATAGCTGAAAAAGACAGATTGGAGAATCAGTGTGAATATAGATTATTACAAAAAAAAGAACCCCAAAACAGAAATAGAATAGATAACCACTTCAAATATGATGAATTTCAAGTCAGTGGCTAAAACTGAATTATTTCATAAGTGGATACAGAATACAGAATAACCCTAGGAATGCATATTGAATCAGGGTTAACCTAGGACTGAATATTCCTTACATTTCTGGGCCTTAAGTGTTTCATATATTTCACTCTAGTCTTGCTTGTTCTCCAATGCATGAATGTGAAAAGTGAAAGTGAAGTCGCTCAGCTGTGTCAGACTCTTCAGGACCCCATGGACTGCAGCCCACCAGGCTCCTCCACTCATGGGATTTTCCAGGCAAGAGTTCTAGAGTGGGGTGCCATTGCCTTCTCCAAGGTGATACACCTAGAAACACCAATACTCAGCAACATAATCAAGGATGAAGATAAGAGTTAGAACATAGGCATTGACCTGAAAAACATATCTACAGAGTATGGTTATATTTCAAGATGAAAGCCAGACACACAAATTGCAAATTGTATTGGTATGGACATAAAGACTAGAGGGGAAGGTGACATGAATGCTGGACACATAAATTGCACAGTAACAGATGCAGTAGGGACCAATCATTGTGTATATAGGTATATATAAACATATAGGTTCATATAAAGGAGAGATTATAACACAGATTATAAAACCAGTCAACTGTATAACAAGTTTCAATAAGTACATAGTACCTTTTTCAGCAAACATAACATCTTGTAAAGGTAAAAAAAAAAAAAAGAACAAAAGGGAGAGGACTTTTCTCTTTCTAAAATCTCCCTCCCTCCCACAAAAATCTGGAAATAAGAATTCTTATAGTCACAAACCAGACATGAACCATAAGACTGGAGGTGGCCAACACTTTCCAACCAATATTCTGTGGCCCTTCTGGTCTCATCTTTGGGAGATAATATCCCAGGAAGTGAGTGTCCCTGATGATAGAGTCGGGTGGCCAAGTGGGACAGAGTCACCGAATCTCCAAATCTCATGGATGGTGGCATCTGTATAAGGCATATTTACCCAGTCTTCCAGTGCTGGGAGACGGTGTGCACCAATTACTCTGTCGATTTCTGCCTGGACTTCCTTCGAGAATGGTTAGGGTGGGAGGAGGGTATGTCGATAAATATCCACACCAGTGGACTCAACCAAGTGACCTAAAAATGACCTGCAGCCTGATAGGAGGATCTTGTAAAGTCTTTACGAAAGATGTTAGGCTACCATTCCTTCTTAATGAAAGCATCAAAAAGGAAGTTAGAGGCTTCTTTGAGGAAAGTCTTGTGTGGTGTTTCCACTCTAGTTACAACATGAGAATAACTTGGATAAAGGTGGATGGGTGGAAATTCATTCAACACTTCAGGATGTGTGTTTATTTTTTCTTTTCAGCTAAAAATGAGTTGCAGGTATCATCTCTTTTTGTCCCACTCACATGCTATGGAATTTTATATATGTCATTCCTCACTCTGGCCTTAAATTCATTCTTGTGAAATAACATGTCTGACCAGGTGAGAGTATGTCCAGTTCTGATCTGCAGACCATTAACTTGAATGGAGGGGCTCTTTAATTAGTTGTAAATGGGCAATTTACAGACTAGTAAATGGGCAATTTACACACTGAAACAGACTGGTTCCAAGTAGGGAAAGGAGTACATCAAGGCTGTATATTGTCACCCTGCTTATTTAACTTCTATGCAGAGTGCATCATGAGAAACACTGGACTGGAAGAAGCAAAAGCGGGAATCAATATTTCCAGGAGAAATGTCAATAACCTCAGATATGCAGATGACACCATCCTTATGGCAGAAAGTGAAGAGGAACTAAAAAGCCTTTTGATGAAAGTGAAAGTAGAGAGTGAAAAAGTTGGCTTAAAGCTCAACATTCAGAAAATGAAGATCATGGCATCTGGTCCCATCACTTCATAGCAAATAGATGGGGAAACAGTGGAAACAATGTTAGACTTTATTTTTAGGGGCTCCAGAATCACTGCAGATGGTGACTGTAGCCATGAAATTAACAGATGCTTACTCCTTGGAAGAAAAATTTTGACCAACCTAAATAGCATATTGAAAAGCAGAGACATTACTTTGCCAACAAAGGTCCATCTAGTCAAGGCTATGATTTTTCCTGTGGTCATGTATGGATGTGAAAGTTGGACTGTGAAGAAAGCTGAGCACCGACGAATTGATGCTTTTGAACTGTGGTGTTGGAGAAGACTCTTGAGAGTCCCTTGGACTGCAAAGAGATCCAACCAGTCCATTCTGAAGGAGATCAAACCTAGGATTTCTTTGGAAGGAATGATGCTGAAGCTGAAGCTCCGGTACTTTGGCCACCTCATGCAAAGAGTAACATTCAGAAAATGAAGATCATGGCATCTGGTCCCATCACTTCATAGCAAATAGATGGGGAAACAGTGGAAACAATGTCAGACTTTATTTTTAGGGGCTCCAGAATCACTGCAGATGGTGACTGTAGCCATGAAATTAACAGATGCTTACTCCTTGGAAGAAAAATTTTGACCAACCTAAATAGCATATTGAAAAGCAGAGACATTACTTTGCCAACAAAGGTCCATCTAGTCAAGGCTATGATTTTTCCTGTGGTCATGTATGGATGTGAAAGTTGGACTGTGAAGAAAGCTGAGCACCGACGAATTGATGCTTTTGAACTGTGGTGTTGGAGAAGACTCTTGAGAGTCCCTTGGACTGCAAAGAGATCCAACCAGTCCATTCTGAAGGAGATCAAACCTAGGATTTCTTTGGAAGGAATGATGCTGAAGCTGAAGCTCCGGTACTTTGGCCACCTCATGAGAAGAGTTGACTCACTGGAAAAGACTCTGATGCTGGGAGGGATTGGGGGCAGGAGGAGAAGGGGATGACAGAGGATGAGATGGCTGGATGGCATCACAGACTCGATGGGCGTGAGTCTGAGTGAACTCCGGGAGTTGGTGATGGACAGAGAGGGCTGGCATGCTGCGATTCATTGGGTCGCAAATAGTCGGACACAACTGAGCGACTGAACTGAACTGAACTGAACTAAACTGAAATGGGCAATATACTTCAAAAAGTCAAGTTTTTTTTGTCAAACTCAAAAACCATGTACTTTGGTAGACTGGCAAAATCCACTTCAAATGCTTTGTGCTTTTATTATAAGTCCCAATAGAAGTGATTTTTTATTTTTCAGACTACTCAGGACAGAAGGTATCTGTCTTAGCCCATCAGACAACCACCTTCCCATACAGCCTCAGGGACACTCACCCTTCCATTGTCCCCACCTCCCATAAGCCCAACTCACCTGAAGACATTGGGATTTTTAAGAAGGAGTAGAAACCTATATCTGAGAGTGGCGCTGGAGGTCACTGTGCCAGCAATGAGCAGTGAGAGCACCGTGTTATGGAGATATTTCTGGTAAAACTCACTCTCAGGATCTAAGCACTCCTAGAGACAGTGATGGGTGTTTCCTAAGGTCTTGCCTTGCTAAGATTTCAGTTTTTAAGGTCTTCTTCCCTCTCTATCAGCACCATGTTCCTCTGTGCTCATCATTCTTTTTCCTGATCTGTTTTTCTCTAGCCAAGGCCAATAAGATACTAAAAGGGTCAGCTCTGGAGCCAGAGCTCTGGATTTCAAACTCAGGTCCTACCATGTACTACGTATCTTTGTGCAAGAAATAAAAATTCTATGTGCTTAGTTCATCACGTGGGTTGTTGTGATATAATGTATAATAAGTTCAATGGGCTTTCCTAGTAGCTCAGATGGTAAAAAATCTGCCTGCAATTCAGTGATATTAGTTCAATGTCAGTACGGTTTCCATCACTCCGTTTCCCATCCCCAGCGCCCATCTGGGGCAGGTCTTTTCTTGTCCATGTGAAGCAGGAAGGAATCCTTGCAGTCCTTAGGGCCACTGGGATCCAACATTTTCTGGTGCCTCTCCATGTTCTCAGTTATCAAATCTTTCACCTCTTGAATCATGCTGTACAAGCACGTGTGTGTGCCTGGAAAGTGTTTTCAAGATGCCCGGGAGATTTCAAACTCCTACAGGGTGGCAGACAAGGCCCCAGAACCCATTATACTCGCTGGACTGGTTCTGTGAGTGTTGATGTTCTGAGCTACACATATAGCAACATCCAAAGGCTAGTATTTACCCTGCAGACTTGGAGGGTATGGCTCCCACCTGAGCACACTCACACACACATACACACATACACTGACACTCACACACACACACACACACAGTGCTGCGTGGACCTCTGCATCCAGCCCCAGTCACTGTCTCATCTGCTGAGGTTTCTTCTCTCGAAGCCCATCCTTGTCCAAGGCCTGATTCTGACACCCAGACTGACGGATGGCTTCACCTGGTGGGGGTCAGGGCTTGGAGTGCGCACATAAAATGATCTCTCGATGCCTTCTGCCTTTGGTGATCAGGACAGAAATCATCTGACCTCTTCCCAGGGTCTACCCACCCTGATTCCTGGCCCACCGTGGAGTCTTTAGCCTCACCTGGCTATAGAAGGAGCTGACAGTGACAGAGCCTTCATTCATTAAATGTAGGAGCTGTAATAATTGAGGGTCCTGGTAATTAAAGTGCTCTTTGAGGACAATGGAGGAGATGATGTTCGCAGTGATGGAGTTAAAGAGGAAGCGGGGATCCAGGTAGGCCCCTGAGGAGGAGAGGTCTGTCATGGGGGTCCCCTGCAGTGTCCTTCTTTAGCCTCACCTGGCTATAGAAGGAGCTGACAGTGACAGAGCCTTCATTCATTAAATGTAGGAGCTGTAATAATTGAGGGTCCTGGTAATTAAAGTGCTCTTTGAGGACAATGGAGGAGATGATGTTCGCAGTGATGGAGTTAAAGAGGAAGCGGGGATCCAGGTAGGCCCCTGAGGAGGAGAGGTCTGTCATGGGGGTCCCCTGCAGTGTCCTTCTAGGAGACTGACCTGACCGCTGCCAGCCTAGCTTGTTTGGTGGTTTTCCTCTTTTTTTCTTTACTTTCATTGTTCCTCTCTGTCTCCCCTTGTCTTCCTAGGAATGTCCACATCCGTGTCTCTTGTAGTTTTCTTGCTCTCTGTCTTGGGCTGACTTTCTCTGGTCTTGTCTTTGACTCTTTATTTCAAGCTCACCCCTTCTGCTCTGTTCTCTCTCCACCTCCCCATCTACGCGTATGGCCTCTCTCCTTGACCTCACTGGCATTCCACGCTCCTCTGACTCTGTATCTCTCTTTACCTTTACCTTTCTATGGCTTTTTCTTGCAGCTTCTGCTCCTGGACTCACTCACTCATTCGGTGGCCTCAGCGTGTCTGTCTTTTGTTTAGCCTCTGCCTCTGGTCTCGTGTGCTTCTGGCTGCTTTCTCTGCCTGTTTCTCTCTCTGCCTCTGCTGGTCTCACTTTGTCTCTCTCTCTACCGTCTTCTGTTTTTCTGTCTATTCCTGTCTATTCCTTCTCTCTATTCCTGAACCTGTCTCTGCATCTCTCTCTCCCTCTCTCTCTCACCCCATCTTATCCCCGCCTCCACCCAGCCCACACTCTCCAGCTCCTCCACCAGACACTGAGCCTCCCCCTTGATCCGTTCCTCAATACTCTGCTTCCCCATCCCAAAGTCCTTCATCTTGGTCACAGAGAATTGCTGTAGAACCTTCCAAGATATTCTACTGGCAAACCCATACCTGATGGTGGGACACAGAGGGAAGGTTTTGAAGGCACATGGGATAGTCCCTCTCCCGCTCCCTAATCCTCACCCTCGTCCCCCACTCACCTGTTTCCTGGAAGACAGGGCCAGTGATGGTGACATGCCTTTGGCCAGAGAACACCTCGGCCTGATCCACCAGGGCCTCTCTCATCGCCTTGTACCCCTACAGGATGACAGTGGGCCAAAACCCCAGGTAGACGGTAAAGACATCCCTGTATTTCTCTCGCAGCTGTGGGGGCAGAGTCCAGGACTCACTCTCTGACTCAAGAGAAGGATCTCCACCTCACCCCTGCGTCACACCTCCCAGCTAGCCTACCCTGCAGGCTACAGCCCCATCGGGGAAGAGCAGAGGCTGGAACCCTGTGGTCTCCTCCGAGTCTCACATATATCACCCGACCCCAAGCATCCTCCTCTCTTGGCTTTTCCAAGAGCCCTCCCAGCTTTGCTTTTAAGAATTACAGAGACTCCTCACATCCAAGCTATAGAATCTCTCCTTCTCAGCCCACACAGGACCACAGCTCAAAGTCTCAAGTCCATCAGAATCTCCCTCTCCAAAGGAAACCCTCTTACACTGTTGGTGCAGCCACTATGGTGCGGCCACCATAGAGAATAGAATGGATGTTCCTCAAAAATACTAAGAACAGAGCTTCCATATGACCCAGCCATCCCACTCCTAAGCATATGTCTGGAGAAAACCATAATTCAGAAAGATACACGCACCCCAGTGTTCATCGCAGCACTATTTACAATAGCCAGGACGTGGAAGCTACCTAAACGCCCATCGATAGAGGAATGGAAAGAAAAGGTGTGGCACGTATATACAATGGACAATCACCCAGCCATGAAAGAGAATGAAGTGACGCCGTTTGCACTCACACAGATGGACTTGGGACTGCCAAACTGCGTGAAGGAAGGCAGATGGAAGAGGCAAATACATGGTGTCACATATATGTGGAATCTAAAAAAATGGTACTAGAAAGCCTATCTAGAAACAGTAACTGAGTCACAGATGTAGAAAACAAACTTATTTACCTCGAGGGAAAGTGGGGAAGGGTAACTCGGGAGACTGGTTGGACATATACTCAGGCTAATATACAAAACAGGTAGCTGATAAGAACTTACTGCATAACACAGAGAAGTCTGCTCAGTTCTCTGTAATGACCTATATGGGGATGGAGTCTAAAAGAGAGTGGATGTGTGTGTGTGTGTGTGTGTGTGTGTGTGTGTGTGTGTCTGACTCACTTTGCTGCACCAGAAACCAACATGCCATTAGAAATCAACTATACACCACTAAAAAAGTAATTAAAATTGTGAAACAGAAACTGTCACAAATACAAAAAAACAAACAGTAACCAAGGATAAAAAAAAGGGAGGGATCACTTGGGAGACTGGGATTAACACATGTACATTAATATACATAAAATAGATAACTAATGAAAATTTACTGTACAGCACAGGGAACTCTACTCAATACTCTATAGTGACTTATATGAGAAAAGAATCTTAGAGTGTGTGTGTGTTAGTCACTGAGTCCTGTGCAACTATTTGTGATCCCATGGACTGTAGCCCACCAGGCTCCTCTGTCTGTGGGATTTTCCAGGCAAGAATATTGGTGTGGATTGCCATTCCCGGCTCCAGGGGATCTCTCAACCCAGGGGCTGAACCTAGGTCTCTCACATTGCAGGCAGATTCTTTACTGTCTGAGCTATTAGGGAAGACCACAAAAAGAGTGGATATATCTATATGTATAACTGATTCACTTTGCTAGCCAGCAGAAACTAACAAAACATTCTAAATCAACTGGACTCCAATATAAAGTGATTAGAGAAATAAGACAGGACTTCTCTGTGGTACAGTGGATAAGAATCCTCCTGCCACTGCAGGGGACATGGGTTTGTGCCAGGGTCCAGCCCCGGTGGATCCAGGGTGATTCGAAGGTGGAGATGGAGTTGGCGTCCTCCTTGGAAAAATAAATATTTAGTTACAGATATATAGAGAGATTAGAAACGGATAGTGTAGTAGGAAAATTAGTTTGAACCTAGGTCTCTCACATTGCAGGCAGATTCTTTACTGTCTGAGCCATTAGGGAAGACCATAAAAAGAGTGGATATATCTATATGTATAATTGATTCACTTTGCTAGCCAGCAGAAACTAACAAAACATCCTAAATCAACTAGACTCCAATATAAAGTGATTAGAGAAATACGACAGGACTTCCCTGTGGTGCAGTGGATAAGAATCCTCCTGCCACTGCAGGGGACACGGGTTTGATCCTTGGACCAAGAGGATCCCACAAGCTACAGAGCAGCCAAGTCCATGCACCACAACCACTGAAGTCCATGTGCCCAGAGCCCGTTCCCCTCATCAAGAGAAGCCACCACAACGAGAAGCCCACACACCTCAGCTAGAGGAGCTCCCACTCTCTGCAACTAAAGAGAGCCCACAAGCAGCCTCAAGACTCAGCTTGACCAAAAATTAAAGAAATTATTTAAAAAAGAAGGCCTTAAGGAGCAACTCTTTCACTGCACCTTCCAAAGTACTAATGATCATTATCTATCCTTACTATGACTACTTTTTGAAAACTCATTTGGCACTTGTTATTAAACTGTACTGGGAACTGTCTTAAAAGTACTTTTTTTTTTTAAAGAAAAGACTCTTGCACCCTAATGTTGATTGTAGCACTATTCGCAATAAGGAAGAAACAGAAGCAACGAACTTGTCCATTGACAGAGGCTTGGGCAAGAAGATATGGTGTATGTAGACAGTGAAATATTACTTAGCCATAAAAAAAATGCCATTCACAGAAACATGGATGGACCTAGATTATCCATTATCTAGAGTATTCACTTATGAAGTGAAGTAAGAAAGAGAACAAGTATCTTATGATGTTGTCAATATGTGGAATACAGTTTTTTAAAATGATACAAATGAACTTATTGCGAAAACAGAAACAGAGTCACAGATGTAGAAAACAAATTTATGGTTACTGAAGAGAAAATATAAGGCAGGGAGGTGGGACAGGATAAATTAGGAGTTTGGAGTTAACATATACACCCATCTATATATTAATATGAAACAGATAACAAGGACCTCTATATAGCAAGGAACTCTACTCAATATTCTGTAATAGCCTATATGGGCAAAGAATTAGAAAAGAATGAATATATGTATATGTTTAACTGAATCACTTCTCTGAACAGCTGAAACTAACACAAGAGTGTAAATCAACTATACTCCAATAAACTATTTTAATTTAAAAAAAAGATACTTCTCTCTTCACTCAACCCATCCTCTACTCCTCATAGGAATTCTGGTAGCTTCTCATTCCCATCTCTAGGGCCAGATCATGGCTGGAAGAAGACAGCTCCCAAGGGAGTCTGGGGAATCCCATCCAAAGTTGACCTGCCTCCCCCAGCTCCCTTGCTAACTGGGAGCTGTTTCCCATTCACCCCACTACTTGCTTTCCACCCCCTGGCGCCCCTTCCATCTCACCACCAGCAATGACTTGAGTAAATCTTTGGGGTTCATTTGCAAAATGTTTCCCAGGAAGGGCAGAGGCCAGGGTCCAGCAGGGAGGTGGCCCTGGAAGGCAGGGCAGCCCCAGAGGAGCAGGAAGCCAATGAAGAGAATGAGGAGCAGGATGGTAGAGAGCCATGGTCCATGCCTACCTTCCATCCGATGTTCCTCTAAAAATGTAGATGTCTCTGTTCTTTATTATTTTGCCCGATGAGTGTGGAGGTTGTGCCAGGATCCTGCCTTGGCAGAACTCCTGCTAACTCTCCAGAGACAAGAGAGAGCAGGAGGTGCAGAGGCCATGAGGTTTTATCATCTCAGCAGATCCCAAGCCAGCTCCCACGGGCCTCTGATGGGCTGGAGTTGTCTTGGTGGGCGATGGCACTGAACAGAGAGCACGTCCCCCAGGGAAGAGGGGTGGTGCCAGCTGAAGGAACTTGTGGCGGCTGCACTTAGGGTGGTGGCCCTGCAAGGGTGGCTCTCAGACATTTTATCAGTGAGTGGCACTGGAACATAAGAGATTAAGCTTAGCTGGCCAGCAGAAGCGGGCGTCCTGTGCCCACTGGGGACAGGGGTGTGTCTGTGCATTTGTGAAGCATGAAGTGTAGAGGAGGAGGTGGGGTCTGATGGAAGATCGAACTCTGTGTGGTCTGGGTTTAGGGGTTCATTGCTTTTTTCATTCATCCATCAGCAAATATTGTAGATACCTGCCACCTACCACACACTGCCTCAGGTGCTGACGGTAGACTGTTGCTGCTGCTGCTGCTGCTGCTAAGTCTCTTCAGTCGTGTCCAACTCTGTGCGACACCATAGATGGCAGCCCATCAGGCTCCTCCGTCCCTGTGATTCTCCAGGCAAGAACACTGGAGTGGGTTGCCATTTCCTTCTCCAATGCATGAAAGTGAAAAGTGAAAGTGAAGTCGTTCAGTTGTATCGACTCTTAGCGACCCTATGGACTGCAGCCTACCAGGCTCCCCTGTCCATGGGATTTTCCAGGGAAGAGTACTGGAGTGGGGTGCCATTGCCTTCTCCACGGTAGAGTGTTAAACAAGACAATAGGTTTTCCCTCAAGGAACAAGCATTGAGATGAAGCAGTTCTCACCTTCTGGAATGATCTCTAGTGATCTGACAATCAATGAGTCGTCTGTAAGCTGTCAGGGATCATCACCGGACCCAAGAATGTCAGGCTTCTGATGTTTATTTGCAGCTCGGGGCATTGGAAGGGGGATGTCAGGGAATCCAAGACCCCTGTATAGAGCCACACAGCTCAGGGACCGTGGGCTGAGGTCCTTCATGGGAGGAGGGAGGCGGGAGAAGCACGAAGATAAATAAGAAGGAGAACCACTCTGTGTAACCCATGGTCTACAACAAGGATGTACCTAAAAAACACCACACTAAGTGAAAGAATCCAGACACAAAGGAACACACATTGTATGATCCATTTATATGAAATGTGCGGAATAGCAAATTCATGGAGATAGCAAGCATTTGGTTTTGCCAGGGGTTAAGCACAAGGGAAAATGGGGAATGACTACTAAGGGGTACCAAGTTTTCCTCTGGGTGATGAAAATGTTTGAAACTAGATGATGGTGATGGCCAGGATTGTGAATGAACTAAGTGCCACCTCATTAGACACTTGAGATTGGTTAATTACAAGATATGAACTTCATCTTCATTTTAAACTCTATCTTGGGGACAGAAAGGAGCTGTGTGAAGACTTTGAGTTCAAGAGCCAGGGTCCCAGAGTGTGAATCTCGCTTGTCCACTCACTAGCCAGGTCACCTCAGACCACGCTGGCCATTGCGTGGCCTCTGTTTACTCATCTGTACAATGGGCACGATCATCGACCTCACTGCATGGGGCTACTGGAAGGACTCAAAGGAGCTCATGGATGCACAGATCATGGAGCCCAAGGTGTGGAGAAAGGGAGGCTGTGGTTATTCTCAAGAGGGGAATAGTCACTTGGGTAAGCTCTGGTGCAGAGGCAGAAATGCCGAGAGATACTGAGGCAAGTTTTCATTCTTTGACTCATTTATGTAGCCAAATATATATATGTATGCATCACTTGTGTAATTCTATTAACAGGTGAAAGGAAAACACCTCCTTGAGTTTAGAAGAGCTACAGAAGAACAGAAGGAGGTGAGATGCAGATGGGACTTTCCCACGGAGGAGGCATCCATGGAGGGGAGGGATGCTGGCTCACAGCACAGCCTGTCCAGAGGCAGGAAGACAAGGAGAGAGTTCAGGAGCCACTCTCTGCAGAGGTGGGGACAGATATGGCCCTGGCACCCTTGGTCGCCTTCCCTCAGCCCCTTTGACGGGGCAGGAACTGGATCTGGTAGTTTGGGGGCACGTTGCCCACCCCGCTCTCCTGGGGAGTAAGGTCAATGTCCTCAGGGCCCACGGGGCTGACCACGGAGAAGTTCTGGAGGATGGTGGTGAAGAAGAGGAATAACTCGGTGCGGGCAATGCCTTCGCCAAGACAGATACGCTTCCCTGTGAGGACAGAAAGAACCGAGTTTCACAATGCGGACACAAGGCACAGAATCTCAGGTCACAGTATGCATCGGGGCAAACGCACATACTTTTCCTTGTCACACCCCAAAGCCCAGACACCTGTGTTCATTGCAACAAAGTTGTGTGGAATTAGCCTTTAACCTGTACTCACAGTAGACTCTTAGAGGATTTCAAAACTCTCTGAAAGCCAGTGCCAATTGTGGGGTGAATGTACCTTGCTCATTTTTCTGGGGCAGAATTTGTAAGCTTCTGTTTGATTTCCAGAGAGTTCTGTAGCCCCAGAGAATGGAAGGATGCTTGACTGTGTGTGTGTGTGTTCATCTGCCTGCTCATACAGACTGGTGTATATTTCTGACTTAATATTTTCATGTCTGTCATACCTAATATGGGAAGAATGGTACCTATCTAGTAGGGCTCTTTTGAAGATAAAGAAGTTAGTGTTTTCTAGAATTTTTAGGAGACCTGACTGATTCAGTTCAGTTCAGTTGCTCAGTTGTGTCCAACTCTTTGCAACCCCATGGACTGCAGTATGCCAGGCCTCCTTGTCCATCACCAACTCCCAGAGTTTATTCAAACTCATGTCCGTCGAGTCAGTGATGCAATCCAATCATCTCATCCTCTGTCGTCCCCGTCTCCTCTCACCTTCAATCTTTCCCAGCATCAGGGTCTTTTCATATGAGTCAGTTCTTCTCATGAGGTGGCCAAAGTATTGGAGCTTCAGCTTCAGCATCCATCCTTCCAATGAATATTCAGGACTGGTACCCTTTAGGCTGGCCTGTTACTAAAGGCAAATGTAGTACATACCTGTGCTGGTTTCTGGGTGTGTGTAGTGGGGCTTTGTGTGCCAGGTGTATGTCTGGCCCTGTGTGTATTTACATGTCTCTGTGTTTTCCTCTTATCTCAGCCTGGGAGCCATGGGCTCCAGAAGTTCTGGGAAAAAACAAAACAAAACAAAACAAAACGTACGTAACATTATGTGCAGGACTGACGGTCATGGGATGTGAGTGGACAGCTTCCAAGAGATTCTTGGAAGCATATGGATCCCCACTCCACAGTTCTAAACCATGAACTTGGAGGGAAGTGAGAATGAAGGGAGCCAGAAGAAAGGCTCAGACCCTGACAGCCTCTCTTTAAAAAAAAAAAAAATTTAATTTGATTTGATTTTTTTTGGCTGCACCAAGCAGCCTTTGGGAACCTCAGTTCCCTGCTGCTGCTGGTTAAGTCGCTTCAGTCGTGTCCGACTCTATGCGACCCCATAGACGGCAGCCCACAAGGCTCCCCCGTCCCTGGGATTCTCCAGGCAAGAACACTGGAGTGGGTTGCCATTTCCTTCTTCAATGCATGAAAGTGAAAAGTGAAAGTGAAGTTGCTCTGTCGTGTCCAACTCTTTACGACCCCATGGACTGCAGCCTTCCAGGCTCCTCTGTCCAGGGGATTCTCCAGGAAGAACACTGGAGTGGGGCGCCGTTGCCTTCTCTGTCAGTTCCCTGACCAACGATCGAACCTTTACTCCCTGCTGTGGAAGCCCAGAGTCAACCCCTGGATGGCCAAGGAATACTCTCTCAAGTCTTCCAAGTGGTTAGACTTTATGCCCATTGGAGGTAACTGGAGAAGGGTCTACCTCTTCTAGGCTCATTTAGAAGTTAGGACACAGGAGCATAGCAATACTCAGAGTGGCGCGCCCAGCTGATTCTTCTCCTGTAACTGCTTCTGCAACTTGTCTCTACCAGGAACAGTCTGGCTCCTGCTCCCTCCAAGCCGGTCCTTCCCATCCCTCAGGCTCTGCAGCTGGACACCCTCTGGCACTTTCTCTCTGCCCACGGCCGTCTGCCTCAGCCTTTTTCTCAGCCTATACCTTCTGCCAAGCACTGTATTTCACTCTCTCTCTTCCCTGCTCCGCCTTCTTGAACCTTACTTAACTCCTTTTCTCTGTCTGATCCTCCCTGCCGTGCTCTTGCATTTTTTCACTCTCCCTGCACAGTCTCTCCTTTCCTCTCCTCCAGCGTTTCTTCCTCGCTACTTATGTCACTCTCCCTTTTCCTCTCTCTCTCTTACTCTCTCTCAGCCTCTTCTTTCTCCACCTCCCTCTATTATCTCATATTCACTCTAAGTCTCTCTCTACCGCTCTCTCTCCTGTCTTTCCCTGTCTCTCTCTGTTTCTCACTCACTCTAGCCTCATCTGTCTGTCTGTCTCTGTTTTTGTTTGCCATGTCTCAGCCTCTCTTAAAACTTAGGACAAGACTGTTTAGTGGAGAAACTGACCCTCACCCACTGGCTCTCACTGAAGAACTAAGGAGGGAGGGGACACCCCTGCTGGTCCAGTGGATAAGACTTCAAGCTCCCAATGCAGGGTAACTCATTTGATCCCCGGTCAGGGAACTGTTAATAAGATTCCCACATACCGCAACCGAGGCTGCGCAGCAACTACTGAGTCCACGTGCCCTAGAGGCCCTGCAACACAACACCCAGTGCAGCCAAACATTTAGAAAGAAATGAGAGAGGAAACCATTGCACTGGGCAGAGCTAGAGGCCTGAGTCACTGGAGTTACTGGTGCGATTCAAAACTAGGGACTTGATGCTGGGGTCCACCTTCCTCTCCAAGCAGGAGAACCTGGGCATTGAAATTTCCTCTGGCTCGGATCAAAGAGCAGAGAATAGGGAGAGAGTGAAATCAAAGCAGGTATAGACCCTCCCTGGCTCCCTAGTTCCAGCAGAACAAATTCCGACTTCTCCCAGTTTTCAAGGCCCCACCCAGCTGAGCTCTTCACCCTTGTTCAGTTGCTAAGTCATGTCCAACTCTTTCGACTCTATGGACTGCAGGCACGTTAGGCTTCCCTATCCTTTACCATCCCTGAGAGTTTCCTCAAACTCATGTCCATTGAGTCAGTGATACTATCCAACCATCTCATCCTCTGTCACCCTCCTCTCCCACGCTCAGTCCTTCTCAACATCGGGGTCTTTTCAAATGAGTCAGTTCTTCTCATTAGGTGGCCAAAGTATTGGAGCTTCAGCTTCAGCATCAGCCCTTCCAATGAATATTCAGGATCGATTTCCTTTAGGATTGACAGGTTTGATCTACTTGCAGTCCAAGAGACTCTCAAGAGTCTTCTCTAGCACCAGAATTCAAAAGCATCAATTCTTCAGTGTTCAGCCTTCTTTATGGTCCATCTCTCAATTCCATACATGACTAATGGAAAACCATAGCTTTGACTATATGGATCTTTGTCGGCAAAGTGATGTCTCTGCTTTTTAATACTCCGTCCCGGTTTGTCATGGCTTTTCTTCCAAGGGGCAAGCATCTTTTCATTTCATGGCTGCAATCATCATCTGCAGTGATTTTGGAGCCCTAGGAAATGAAATCTACCAGTTTCCACTTTCTCCCTATCTATTTGCCATGAAGTGATGGAACTGGATGCCATGATCTTCATGTTCTGAATGTTCTTTCACCCTCATCAAGTGGCTCTTTAGTTCCTCTTCACTTATCTTCTTCTTCGCCCTTCTCTTCTGTAACCCACATCCCAGTCTTCCTGAGTTCTTTCTCAGATGAGCCATGCCATCTCCACCTTCAGGCTCTGCCCTCGCTTCTGCCTCTGAGAGAACATGCCTTCCAGTGGCTGGCTGATACTCCCTCATGATGTCATAGCTTAGAAGACACTGTTTAGGGTAAGCTTTTCCTCACCGACCCACCAGGAGTAGTCAGTGTTTCCTATTTGATGTTCCCAAAGCCCCCATTAGAGCAGTTATCATAATTATGATTCGCTACATGAATAAGAGTTGGCCTCTGAGCACTTACTTTAGTCAAGGAGTTCTAAGCCCACGGCAACATTTATTCATGTAATTATAGATTTTTCTGTAACATGTGACCCATGCTTGTCTCCCTTGTTGGGCTGTAAACTTCCCAGGGCAGGAACTGTGTCTCTTCGTGACTTGTCTGATGCATTATCTTCAACCTCTGACAAAATGTTTGGCTCATAGTGGTGTGCAACAGATTTGATACCTGTGTGTAGAGAGGTATAATTGTGCCCCTTACAGAGCTGTGCCTTTGGGATATGATCTTGGTTCTCAAGGCCCCTCTAGCATTGGCGTGAAGATGAGATGAGTTAATACAGGTAAAGCAACTGGCACAAATAAACGGCTCAATGAACAAAGACTTCTCTTGGATTGTCTTCAAGAGGTCACGGCACCTGCACTCTGGAATGCAGGCCTGGCTTACCTATGGAGAAGGGCATAAAAGCATCATTTTTCTTCACTGCCCCATTGGCATCCAGAAAGCGGTCAGGGTTGAAGTCCTCTGGTTTGTCAAAGTAACACGAGTCGTGGAGAGCAGAGCTCAGGATGGGATAGACTTCTGTGCCCTGAGGGAGGGTCACAAGATTGAAAGAAATGGCCATTTCTTCCCCCAACCCACCCCTACATATAATGAACCAAGGGTGAGTGATAAAACCAAAAAGAAGTCAAGGTTGGCAGATGAGAGTGAACCCAGGAGACCCACACAAGGGAGAGATGGGAGCCCAGTGAGGTGCTGTACCTTGGGGAGGATGTACCCTCGGAAATGAGTGTCTTTAGTGACCATGTGGGGCACACCAATGGGGATGAGATCCGCAAATCGCTGAATCTCATGGATGACTGCGTCCGTGTATGGCATTTGGGCTCTGTCATCCAGGGCTGGAGGCCGATCTGAGCCAATCACCCGGGCAATCTCCTTGTGGACTCTCTCTGCACAGAAGAATGGGACCAGGGAACCTCACTTATATTTCTATGCTGGAACACAGTTCAGTGTTCTATGAACCTTAGTCAGTTCATTTCCAGGCCAATGAGCCCAGAAAACCTATAGGGAATGGTTAGACCATTGACACCCCTCTGAGTAACGATTGTGGCAGGAGGCGAAGTGGGAAAACTGTGATTTCTCACCCATTGGTATCTAATGAATGTTATGGATATTCTCCCAACATACACAAGCGCACACACACACATGTGAACCCCAGTTTTGCTCATAATTTAAGACTAAGAACTCAAGGCTATGAAACTATCAAAGTTCCTCCTCTAAGATGAGTAGAAAGTGAGCTAATATTTATTGCATGTATATTATAGGGAGGCACTGTGCTAGGTCCTCAGGAATATAGTTGTGACATACACCAGTGAATTAACCCATGAACAGCTGGGTAAATAAATGAGTACATCAATCAGTAGATTGATCTGTAGATCAATTCATGAGTGGAAATACTGGTAAATGGGAGAAGGCTAATGAGTTATTAACTCATCAAAGGTTAATTTATTACTAAAGATCCACAGACAAATAAATAAATGAACTTGATGAACTAATGACTTGTAGGAATGGCTACATGGCTAAATTCATGGAAGAACATGAGAACGAGTACATTTAAAGGAACAAGTAAGCAGAGGAATAAGTGGGTGGTAGGGTGGACTGAATGACAGATGTGTAAATCAAGGTGAATAAATGAGTGAATTATTAAACAAACAAATGAAAAGATAGATTGATGAAGGATGGAGTGAAAAACAATCGATGGAAGGATTAAGGTCTGTAACCATTTTAGAAAAACAGATGGATGCATGAATGAAGGAAAGGACAGATGACTCAGTGACAAACAGTTCGTTTAAGGAATCGCTGTTTCAAATGATCAGTAGATGAACCAGTTTGTCCAAATAAAGCATGGATATATATATCTTAGATGAGTCATAGATGAAAGAATCTGAGTGCACAGGTTGATTGATGAGTTGAAAGGGCAGATGGATAAATGATAGGTCGGTCTTTAAATGATAGGAGAAATAATGGGAAAACAGATTCACAGATTTTTTTTTTTTTTTTTTGCTATACTGCACTACTTGCCAAATTTTAGTTTCCTGACCAGGGACTGAACCCAGGGCCATGGTAGTGAAAGCGCTGAGTCCTAACCGCTGGACCTCCAGGGAACTTCCCAGATTGACAGATTCTTCGTTCATCCATCCACCAGCAGGGCTGGCTGAGTTGGGTGGATCATTCAAGAGCTGCACTGCTGGGGGGCGGGGTGGGGGGTGGTGGTCTTCCCTGGTGGTCCAGTGGTTAAGACTGCACACTGCCACAGCATGGGGTGCAAATTCCATCCCTTCAAGTGAAGAAGAAAAACAAAAACAACCTTCAAGGCTCCTGGTATAAGAGGGGAATGCTGCCTCTCTCATTCACCAAAGACCTCTAGCACACCAGCAGGGCTGGCTGAGTTGGGTGGATCATTCAAGAGCTGCACTGCTGGGGGGCGGGGTGGGGGGTGGTGGTCTTCCCTGGTGGTCCAGTGGTTAAGACTGCACACTGCCACAGCATGGGGTGCAAATTCCATCCCTTCAAGTGAAGAAGAAAAACAAAAACAACCTTCAAGGCTCCTGGTATAAGAGGGGAATGCTGCCTCTCTCATTCACCAAAGACCTCTAGCCCCATTTCTATACCTGCAAAAGGGTCAGAACCCCTCCCCAGTGTCTGTCCCCAGCTTGCCCACCTGCAATGTTTTTTTTTTTTTTTTTGCTACACTGTGCTACTTGCCAAATCTTAGTTTCCTGACCAGGGATTGAACCCAGGGCCATGGTAGTGAAAGCGCTGAGTCCTAACCGCTGGACCTCCAGGGAACTCCCCAGATTGACAGATTCTTCATTCGTCCATCCACCAGCAGGGCTGGCTGAGTTGGGTGGATCATTCAAGAGCTGCACTGCTCGGGGGACTTCCCTGGTGGTCCAGTGGTTAAGACTGCACACTGCCACAGCTTGGGGTGCAAATTCCATCCCTGGTCAGGGGTCAAGTGAAGAGAAAAATAAAAACAACCTTCAGGGCTCCTGGTATAACAGGGGAATGCTGCCTCTCTCATTCACCAAAGACCTCTAGCCCCTGCAAAAGGGTCAGAACCCCTCCCCAGTGTCTGTCCCCAGCTTGCCCACCTGCAATGTGGGGGTATTTGAGCATGAGCAGGAACCCATAGCGGAGCGTGGTGCTGGTTGTCTCCGTGCCAGCAAAGAAGAGCGACAGAGTAGACATGATGAGGTCCCGATGATCGAACTGGCTTTGGGGGTTGGACTTATCCTGAAACCAGGCGGTTGGGGTTCACATCAGGGGAGGCCGGGGGCCCTGCTGCCCACACCTCTTCTCTCCACCTCTTCTCTCCGGGTCCCTCCACCTGGTTCTGGGTCTCACACCGTCTGGCCCTTCCCCCTTTCCGCTATGCTCTGTGTGTTCACCGTCTCTCTATCTCCGCCTCAATCTCTCTTCGCTCTGTCTTGCTCTGTTTCAATCATCTTGCATCTCTTCGGTGTGTCTGTCCCCCTTCCTCTCCGTCTCTTTCTGCCTCTGTGACTCTTTCCACCAGCTGCTGCAGTTTTCCCCCTTGGCCTGTATTTCCAGACCTCTGTCTCCTCCCTACCATCTCCCTCCTCTTCCCTCTCTCCCTCCGCTCCCTTACCAATCTCCCCTCCCCTCTCCCTCCCGCCACTGCTGCACTCCTTTCCCGTCCCTTCTCTCCGCATCTTTTGTTCTCCTCCCTTCCACCCCCATTGCCTCTCCCAAATCCCACTTTTTCCATGCGGAGCAGGTAGCAGTCAATGAAATCCCGGGGGGCATTGGGGTCGAGGGTCTCACGGTGCTTCTCCACACTGCGGCCAATGAAGACGTTGACTTCCTGCAGGTTTTTGTAGATTTGCCTGTGTGAGCCAGGAAAGTACTTCAAGAAGCTGGAGTAGAGCTCGAAGAGCTGCAGGAGAGAAGGGGCTGTGAGGCCCTTGCCGGGTTGAGCTAGCCAGTCACAGGGAGGGACAGCCCTTCTGCCCCCAGTACCTTCACAAGGGATCTCTGTTTTCCTGCCTCTCTCTGCCTCTCTGGGGTGTCTTGGCCTCCCTCTCTCTGTCTGAGCCCCTCACTCACTGACTGTGTGTCTCCTCTGTGTAAGAGACCACACTTTTCTCTTTCTGCATCTCGCCCCTCTCCTTGTGTCTTCTCAGTCTCTGGCCCATCTCTCCCTCTCCTTTCCACCTCTCCTCATTTCCGTGGGTCTCCTGCTCATCTACCCTCTGCCCTGTCCCTGCCTACCCCAGCCTGTTTATCGTTCTGCTCAAACCTCTCTCTGTCTCTTTCCACCTCTTGCATCGTCCTTGCTGTGTCAGGCGTTGATAACATGATGCTTACACAGAATGAAGCTGCTGACTATTTGGGAGCATATGTCTATTGCTTTGCCTAATGAGAAATGTAATATCTAACTAGTTGCCAACAGTTGCAAAAAAATGCAGGATAGTATAAATTACGATGTGGAATTTCTCCTTCACCTGTCCTTCTAGAGATAACATGGTTAACTGTTTGGCAGATCTCCTTCCAGACTTTTCCCCTTTCTGTGGTTCTCTGTGAGAGGAGAAAATTGAAACCCCATGTTGCACTGCTGCACGTACTCATCTGAACCTCTTTCCAGATTTTCCAGGCCTGACTCTCCACTAGGTCGTCATGGGAATCTGTATTTTCGATATTCGTTCCTGTGTCTCTGACCTGCACTCTCGGTTGAGAACAACAGCCAGGCAGACTTTTCTGAAGTTTCACTTTTTAACCTAACATACAGTAGGGGTGGGGCTTCCCTGGTAGCTCAGAAGGTAAAGAATCTGCCTACAATGCCGGAGCCTGAGTTAGATCCCTGGGTCGGGAAGATCCCCTGGAGGAGGAAATGGCAGCCCCTTCCAGCATTCCAGTCCATGCGATGACAAAGAGTCAGACACGACTGAGGACTAGCACTTTCACTTTTCACAATGGGGGTATTTCCAGGGTGACTGGGAGAGACAAACTTGATCGTTTTGCTTTACACGAGGAGCATGTTCGTGTGTGTCTTTGATCCCTCTCTCTTTCTCCTCCTCCATCACCCCCTTTCTCCCTCTCACTCTCAGTCCTGTCCCGCCATCGTTCCCTTCCCCCAGGTCTCTGTGTCCCCGGCTCTGTCTCTCTCTGTGTTGTCTTTGCCCCTCTTCGGCTGGAAGCTGCATTTCCGGTTCACAAAAGCAAATCACCCCTCTCCCTTGCCTGGATGTCCACCTGAGCTCTGCCCTCTCAGACCTGGCTGGACAGGGAGCTGATGAGCACGAAAGATTGGAATAACAGCTCCAGCAGCCTCAGGAACTCAGGATCTCTGTAGTCAAAGCGTTTTCCGAAGACAATGGAGCAGATGATGTTGGCGGTGATGGAGTGGAAGTAGAAGACAGGATCCCGGAGGGCTCCTAGAGGGAAAGGGGTGGGTCACAGGGCACAGACTCAAATGCCTGGGATCCCGTCTCTGTGTGACTCTCCTCTCTCACTCAGTCACACATACAGACAAAAAACAACTGGCATCATAACAGCCAACACTCGCTAGCCTGGAGGTTGTGCCAGGCCCTATCCTAAGCACTTAACATATTATTTTATTAAATCCTCATCTCAGTCCTGTGAGGAAGGTGCAGAGCAGGCATTCAGTCAATTGCATGCGCCATTTACATAGCTCTGTTTCCCTGGCCCCTTGACTGTCTGCCCTGCACCTCCCCCCCATCTTTTTTGTCCACCTCTAGAGTTCTCTGGTCTTTGGGGAACTGTTCTGCACTTGATTGCTGATGTCTAGATGTGCCAAGCTCGCCCCAGTTGGAGGGAGGGTGGGCTGTGCACCCAGGAGTGTCAGGTCAGTGAGTCTCTCTCCCTGGGGCTCGCCTGTCCATCATCTCCTGTTCCCTTGCACACCCTTTCCTGCGCCTGTCTGTCTCTCTCTAATCTTCGTGCCTCAGATTCTCTCTGCCGTTGTTCCTTCCTGCCTCTCTGAGTCTCCTGTCTTTTTGCCTCGGTCGCTCCATCTCTGTCTCTTTCTTCCTCTCTGTGTCTCCATCTGAATCCCTCTGTCTCTTCCTGTCTTCTGAGTCCCTCCGCCCTTATACCTCCGTAGCTCCCTGTGGCTCCGCCTCTTCCTCCCAGACTCTCCATTTATGTGTCAAAATCTCTTAAGAAAGCATCTTGTCACCTCTATGTCTCAGACACACGTTTCTGAGGAATCCTAAAACCACTGGAAGTGCCCACCTGACTTCCTAAGAGCAGAAAACCCTGACTGCCCACCTTGCTCACTGCCAGTTGTTCACCTAAAGAAAGGAAAACATAATTTGTCCTTTAAAAAAAATGTCTAAAAAAATAAAATTAAATTAAAAAAATTAAAAAAAATGTAGTTTTCTCTTTTTCTCTCTTTACTTTCTTTTTATTGAAGTCACATTTGGACCCTTGACAGATACAATCAAACCATGAACTGGTTCCCCTGAACACAGGCAATTAATGTGCTATTTATTGTCTGAGTCGTCTTCGAGTTCCTCTTGACACTACACTTCTGTGTCTCTCCTGCCCCTGCATTTCTCACCTACCCACCTCTGCCCCGTCTCTCTGCCCCTCTCTGTCCCTGCTCCTCTGACGGTCTCCCAAGCTCTGTCTCCTCTCTGTCTCTACATCCCTCTCTCTGCCCACCTATACCCTCTGTCTTTGGGCTACAGTCCTCACGCATCTTCCCATGTTTCTCTCCTGCCCAACCCCGCCCCAGGGCTCACCCTGGGATTTCCGAAGCTCCTCCACCAGACACTGAGCCTCCTCCTGAATCCGTTCTTCCACGCTCCGCTTTCCCATCCCGAAGTCCCTCATGGTGGCCAGAGAGAATCGACGAAGGGCCTTCCAACGTTCCCCATTGGCAAAGACAACACCTAGGGGTTAGGAGAGGCTTGGGTTGCAGAGGAATTTTCAAGAAGACTCTGGGTCCCGCTCCACCCCTTCCCTTCCCAGTCTCACCCTCCCCAATCCCCATCCTCCATCCCCTGTCCCTTCCCAGTGGCCCTGAGGCCCTTACCGTTTCCCTGGACAACTGGGTCAACAACAGCAATCTTCGCTCGGCCAGAGAAGACCTCGGCCTGGTCCACCAGGGCCTCCCGAATGGCCTCTGTCCCGCATAGTATGACCACTGGCCTTGGCCCCAGGTACACCGTGAAGACATCCCCATATTTCTGTTGGAGCTGCCAAGCACACCCACAGCCAGGGTTGCTATTAGTCAGTATGCACCTCTGTCGCCATCTCCATTTTTAAACCAGTAAAACACTTGTGTGTGTGTGTGTGTGTGTGTGTGTGTGTGTGAGTCACTCAGTTGTTTCTGACTCTTTGCGACCCCATAGACTGTAGCCCGTCAGACTTTTCTATCCATGGCATTCTCAAGGCAAGAATACTGGAGTGGGTTGCCATGTCCTTCTCCAGGGAATCTTCCCAAACCAGGGACTGAACCTGGGTCTCCTGTGTTGCAAGCAAACTCTTTACCATCTGAGCCACCAGGGAAGCCCTACAACACCTGTATATAGATTGGTAATTAAACACTTGCATATAGATTTTTAATTAAACACTTGCATACAGATTGATAACTAGCCACTGCCCCAAGACCTTACACCCCAGTCTGCCTTTTTGCTTCCCAGAACCCAGCAGTTAAAAGATTAACCCATGACCCAGCCCAGTCCACACTAGTTGGCTTGGTTGGTGTCTTAAGCAGCCTATGTGGGCTAAGTCAGTTCAGTTGTGTCCAACTCTTTACGATCCTATGGACTGTGGTCCACCAGACTCCTCTATCCATAGGATTCTCCAGGCAAGAATACTGGAGTGGGCTGCCATGCTCTCCTCCAGAGGATCTTTCTGAACCAGGGATCGAACCAACGGCTCTTACATCTCCTGCATTGACAGATGGGTTCTTTACCACTAGCACCACCTGGAAAGCCCCCAAGAAGCACAGATGGTTAAATATTCCTATTAATAATTTCACCCAAGCCCAGGTGATATTAGTTGAGTCTGGTGAGATCTCCCTGGCATCTCAACTAAAGAATCATCCTTCTTGGAACTTCCCTGGTGGTCCACTGCCTAAGACTCTGAGCTCCCAATGCAGGGGCCTATGTTCAATCCCTGCTCAGGGAACTGGATCCCATTAAGTATTTGCACGCTGCAGTGAAGAGCAGCTAAGACCTAGCACAAACAAAACAAATTTAAAATATATTTTAAAAACATCATCCTTCTTGTGACCCACCTTCAACCCCCATCTGCCTCCTGGAAATTTCCCCAGAGAACCACCCACCCACTTGGGAGGCATGCAGGTAAAGTGATGGCCTTCTGGGGTTTATCATGAAAACTGAAAAGTCATAACATCAAGTCTTGCCACTAGGGCAACAGCTCAACAGTATTTATTGAAGCTGGAGGCAGGTATACTGAGTAACTCAGCCACTTCATTCCCAGAAACACACTCAACTAAAATGCATACATGTGCTCAGCAAAAGAAAAACCAAGGAGATTCATAGATGCCTTATAATAAATGCTCTGCAGCATAGGGAATAAACAACTAGTGATGAATTCATATTGTGGAATACTATGCAACCATGAAAAAGAACAAATCACTGCTGCAACCAACAACAAGAGTGAAACTCACAGATGTAACACTGAGTGAAAGCAACTAGACCCAGAAGAGTTCATACGTCATAATTGTGTTTATATGGAATTCAGAAACAGACAACAGGAACTTACGGTGTCAGAATAATAGGAGGGTAGTGACTGGAAGGGGGACTGAAGGAGGTTTCTGGGCGTGAGCCAAGTTGTTACGTATCTGTATGTCAACTCCATTAGTATGTCCATTTGAGAAAATTCACTGAACTGAGCACTTAGGATTTGTGTACTTTACCCTAAAGGTTAAACTTCAATTACAAATTGACTTATAGAAGAAGAAAGACCAACAGCATATGATATCACTTATACGTGGAAGCTAAAGTATGACATAGTCAGGGAACTAAGATTCTGCATGCTGTACAACGTGGCCAAAGAAATAATAATTAAGGTAACACAGTGTAAAAAAATTAAAAAGTGACACAAATGAAACAAATATGACACAAATTAACATATCTAAGAACCAGAAACAGAATCCCAGACATAGAGAACAGACTGGTTGTTGTCAAGGGGGAGGACACGTGAATGGAGAGGGAGGCTGGGCACAGTAGATGTGAGCGTTCACATATGGAATGGATAGACAATGAAGTCCTATTGCATAGCACAGAGAACTATATTCAATATCCTGAGATAAACCATAATGGAAAAGAAGATTTTTAAAAAGGAATGCATGTATATGTACAACTGAATCACTTTGCTGTACAGCAGAAATTAGCAAAACTTGGTAAATCAATGATATGCAGTTTCAAAAACTGATTTTAAAAGTTGACTTAAAATTATAAAACGGTTAAGTTTATTAAAAACTCTCTCACAGTGATCTCTGCAAACCTCCCTTGCTAGTCTCCTTACTTCCTTTCCTGTGCTACCCACAATCCTTTCACTGCACACCCCGCCCTATCTTGAAACCAGAGCGACCTGATTAAAATGTAAATTAATATCCCTAACCTGTTCAAACCACCCAGCACTCCTACTCTCCCGAGTAAGGCCTGAAGTTTCCCCTCGGTGGACAGAGCCCTGCATGATGTTGCCCATCACCCCTCTGACACCTCCACCCACTCACACTGGTCCTTTGATCGCACAGGTCCAGGCTCCCTGGGGCTCCCCAAACATGCTGAGCTTGCTCCTGCTTCTGAGTTCTGGCGCTGATACCTGTCGGTCATTGGTATCTTCAACAGGCATCTTTCAGGGTGTCTGATCATCGAAAAAGCAAGAGGGTTCCAGAAAAACATCTATTTCTGCTTTATTGACTATGCCAATGACTTTGACTGTGTGGATCACAATATGGAAGATTCTGAAAGAGATGGGAATGCCAGACCATCTGATCTGCCTCTTGAGAAACCTATATGCAGGTCAGGAAGCAGCAGTTCAAACTGGACATGGAACAACAGACTGGTTCCAAATAGGAAAGGAGTATGTCAAGGCTGTATATCGTCACCTTGCTCATTTAACTTCTATACAGAGTACATCATGAGAAACACTGGGCTGGAAGAAACACAAGCTGGAATCAAGATTGCCGGGAGAAATATTAATAACCTCAGATATGCAGATGACACCACCCTATGGCAAAAAGTGAAGAGGAACTAAAAAGCCTCTTGATGAAGGTGAAAGAGGAGAGTAAAGAAGTTGGCTTGAAGCTCAACATTCAGAAAATGAAAATCATAGCATCTGGTCCCATCACTTCATGTGAAATAGATGGGGAAACAGTGGAAACAGTGTCAAACTTTATTTTGGGGGGCTCCTAAATCACTGCAGATGGGGATTGCAGCCATGAAATTAAAAGACGCTTACTCCTTGGAAGAAAAGTTATGACTAACCTAGATAGCATATTGAAAAGCAGAGACCTTACTTCAGCAATAAAGGTCTGTCTAGTCAAGGCTATGGTTTTTCCAGTGGTCATGTATGGATGTGAGAGTTGGACTGGGAAGAAAGCTGAGCACTGAAGAATTGATGCTTTTGAACTGTGGTGCTGGAGAAGACTCTTGAGAGCCCCTTGGACTGCAGGGAGATCCAATCAGTCCATTCTGAAGGAGATTCGCCCTGAGTGTTCTTTGGAAGGAATGATGCTGAAGCTGAAACTCCAGTAGTTTGGCCACTTCATGCAAAGAGTTGACTCACTGGAAAAGACTCTGATGCTGGGAGGGATTGGGGGCAGGAGGAGAAGGGAACGACAGAGGATGAGATGGCTGGATGGCATCACTGACTCAATGGACTCGAGTCTGAGTGAACTCCAGGAGTTGGTGATGGACAGGGAGGCCTGGCGTGCTGCACTTCATGGGGTCGCAAAAAGTTGGACACAACTAAGTGACTAAACTGAACTGAACTGATCAGCAACAAGGCAAGATGGAGCCTTTTCTTCACCACTCATTCTAAAGTAGCTTCAAGTAACTCCTGTCACTTTTTAAAAAATGTGTATTTATTTTTAATTAGAGGATAATGACTTTACACCATTCTGTTGGTTTCTGCCATATGTCAACATGAATCAGTCGTAGGTACACCTATGTCCCCTCCCTCTTGAACCTCCTTCCCTCCTCCCGCCCCATCCCACTGCTCCATGTTGTCACAGAGCCCTGGTTTGTAGCTCCGGCCTCTCTTGAAAATATCACCTCACTTTATTTTAATCATAGTTCTTAACCTAGTATTCCCTTCTCTTGTGCCCTGTCTAATGCCATATCATCAATGCCTAGAATGTTTCCGGGGAACACAGAAGGTGCCCAGTAAGTTACCATTGAATGAATGAATAGATTGAGTATTAATGAGCACTTACTGTATACCAAGCTCTATGCACTATCTAGTCCTCACATCTCTCTTATGAGGCAAGCATTCTTATCATCACGGCCTCATCTTACTGAAGAGAAGCTAAGATTCAATGAGTAAGAGTTGAATCTGGAACACAAACCCTCATCTGTTTGACTCCAGAAGGATTTGGAAATAAATCATGACACCCATTAACCTATGACCTCTCTTTCCTTCCCTCCCTCCCTCTTTCTCTCCCAACCTCTCTTTCTCTCTCTCCAAAGACTCAATGAGAATGGAGGATCATGGGGAATGCCCTGGGGGTCCAGTAGCTGGAATTCCAAGCTCCCACTGTAGGGGGCATGAGTTCAATCCCTGGTTGGGGAATTCAGATCCCACATGCCACACGAAAAAACAGGAAAAAAAGAGGATCATGGACACACAGAGAACCCTTGCAAGGACTATAGAAGAGATTTAGGGGGTCTGGAAATAGCAAAAATTTATGCAAAATGTTTGTGATATTTGTGGGGGAGGGGATCCACCATGCCTTAAATGCCCAAAAGATTTAGTGATCTCCAAGTTGTCAGGAGAAACAGGAGAAGGGGTTTCAATCCCTGGGTTGGGAAGATCCCCTGGAGCAGAACATGGCAACTCACACCAGCATTCTTGCCTGGAGAATCCCATGGACAGAGCAGCCTGCCAGGCTACAGTCCATGGGGTCACAAAGAGTCGGATACGACTGAGTATGCATGTGATAACAATAAATAAAATAACAACTTGTTAGGCAGCTTCCATCTATGAAGGAGCACTCCATGCTGGACTCACACGTCCCCTCTGTGAAGTCCCAGGGTGTAAATATGGACCAGTGCCTTCCCCGAGCTGTCCTCACTATCTGTTTTTCTAAGGTGAAGGCGACACCTCTTCTAGCCCACAAGGTGTTGTAACCAAGACTTGATGAATCTCCTCCACGATACAAATAAATCCCAGCCACACAGTTCTGAGTGAAGAAATTAAGTCTGGGTATTTCCATTAAAGTCTATGGTGTTTACCCTTGCGATGAAAACAAAATAATGCGCACTTGGGGCCTCCACATCTGTGATAAAACACTGTCCCTTACAATCAAAGGGTGGTCCAGTGGTTAAAAATCCACTTTCCAATGCAGAGGACACAGGTTCAGTCCCTGGTCGGGGATCCCACGTGCCACAGAGGAACTAAACCAGGGGGCCGCAGCTAGAGGGCTCTCGAGATCCGAGCCTGCGCACTCTAGCGCCCATGCGCTCCACGTGAAGCTGGCACAGCACAGATCGAGGAAGTCTGCACAGCACAGTAAAGAGCCAGCGGAGCCAAAAAAAACCCCACATGGCAAGCCCAAGGCTCAGGAGTGTGGCCGCTGCAGGGGTTGTGCGGAGGCGACAGAGGCACCTGGGGCTGCTGGAAGTTACTGTCAAGTGTTCCCTGAGCCTGACCTGTCGGAGAGTGGGCTCACGGGTGTAGATTACACGGTGGGTGTGCGCGGTTGCTCGGTCATGTCTGATTCCTTGCAGCCCCATGGAGTGTGGACCCCCAGGCTCCTCTGTCCATGGAATTTTCCAGGCAAGACTACTGGAGTGGGTTGCCATTTCCTACTCCAAGGGAAATTCCCAACCAAGGATTCAAACCCACTGACAGGCAGATTCTTTACCACTGCACCACCTGGGAAGCCCGTGGATTACGTTATTAACACATAAATAGATCATCAATCATGAAACCATGCCTAGAGAGCAGTGCTGCAGGTCCTGGTAAACACTCCAGTGTCAGCTGCTCATTGCACATTAATGTTCATGATTAGTAAGAACTTTGGGCCTGGCCTTCTGTTCTGTTCTCCCTCCCTCCTCCTCTTTGTCTGGCACTGGCTGGGACCAATCTTTGACAGCTTTGTTGGCAGAGGAGAAACCTATTGACGGGTATTACCACCCCTTTTCTCCCTCTCTCCCTGTGGCAGGCAGGGACTTGGGAGAAGGGGGCAGAGGAGCAGGGATTTCTATACCCCTGGCTCACACCCAGACACCTCTTCACACCCGCCTGCCCTCTCCAGGGACAGTGCCCACACACTTCCCACTGAGCAAGGGACGCCTCTGACTGCCTGATCGCCATCCACCACACTTCAGCTCCACACATCCCTTCCTCATTGAACTTCCCACAACCCACCCCTGAGCCTAGAAGGATGCCTCTCGTCTACTGGTGAATGATCCCCGAGGACGGAGGCAAGGAGCCCCCCTCAGATCCCACCCACCTGAGTCTCACCTTCAGGAAGGATTTGAGCAGGCCTTTTCTGTCCATCTGCAGAAGGTTCCCCAGGAAGGGCAGAGGACGGGGGCCAGGCGGGAGGTGGCCATGGGCCTTTGGGCGGCCTCTGGCCAGGAGGATCAAGAGTCCGGTGAGCAGAGCGAAGAGAAGGAGCACGCTGAGCTCCATGGCCGAAGTCTGACGGTCTTCCAACCTGCTGGGCTTCTGGCTGAGCCTTTTATACTAAGCCTGTCCCCACACCCAGTTATGTAACATCATCCACTCCCTGGCATCCTCCGAGAGTGTGAACTGAAAAGAGAAGGAGCACACACTTCCTGCTCTGACAGTCAGCTGACCTGCTCCCCTGATACGTCTACAGTCCCTCCCTAGATGCTGGCAGAGAGACCGCGGGAGCAATGACTAGGTCCACATGAGTCTGTTTACCTTTGTGGGTATGGAGAGCCCCCACTGTCTCCCTGCTTTAGCTGTGTTAGTGGGTTTGAGTTTACATACTTCGGTGCATACCTGTTTGCGTGTGTGTGCTTGCGTGATTCTTACACATGAAAGAGGGTTTGTATTTATGTGAACATGCCCATGTGTGTTTCTTACATGACTGTGAGTGTGCTTACGCATGTGTCTCCGCACGTGTGTGGACTTCTATGTATTTATGCGGTGTCTCACACCTGAAGGTGTGTCTGTGTTTTCGTGGTGGTGGTGGTAGGGTGGGTCCGTGTGTGTGAGTCTGAGTGTGTGTGTCTGCATCAGACAGTCCCTGTCACTACAGGGCTCGCAGACACTCAGCCTTTATCTCTGCAGGCCCCCTTCCTTCACCCTCCCTTCTGTGAGAGCCACAGATGGGAGAGGCAGGAGAAACAAAGCAACAGGGTGAGAGAGCTCTGGGGTCTTCAGGTCTCTGGTCGCCCTGAGTTTCCTCCCTGCCTCCTGCTCTGGCTTCACAGTGGCAGGACGTTTTTCCGCCCCACGAGGATGGTCTGTATGTGTGCGTGTCCCTCTCTCTCCTGCTCTCTCTCTGTCTCCGTGTCTCTGTTTCACTGCTTAAACTCTGAGCTCCAGGAGCACAGAGACTGCGTGCAGTTTGATCAATGCCCACTGAGCTTGCCTGTCTCCAGCATTCCCCTGAGCTTTTGGCAGGCTCAATTTGTATTTACCAAATATGCTAATGGTTGTGTCTGTGTGCACTTGTCGTGGCCTGGGTCTGGCTTTCCACCTCTCTCTGTCTCTCCTCTTTAGAAGGAGGGTTGCAATCTTTCTTGCAATGTTAGGCAAACCTCTTGAGAACCCAAAACTCTGATCCCAGCAGCTGAGTCAGACTCCTCCAACCCAGTGTCCCTTGATCTCTTGAAGAGGTGGGACCTGTACTTTCCTGACCTTGGAGAGAGGCCACCATGAACTTTCCTCAACCCAGTTCCTGGGTTCCGCTGTGCTGTGTGAACTGGCACTGAACTTGGGTCCTTATTCCAGGCCCAGGAATCACTGATGGGGAGACATGAAGTGCTTTACACAGAGGAAATCACCTGATCTTCACTCAGTTAATGGAGTGAATCACAGAGAGGTTAAGATCTTGCCCAAGGTCGCACAGCCATCCTGTGGTAACCTCAGGAGTCAAACCCAGACAGCCTAGCTCCAGAATCTGTTCTTCCAACCATTTGACTGGGCTGCCTTGCTGAGAGAGAGGCAGAGATGCAGAGAGAGATAACAGACAGAGAGAAGCAGAGGGGAAAGAAACAGAAAAGGTGAGAGGCAGAAGAGGGCAGAACGTTCCAAGGGAAAGACTTCTCTGGGTATGTAGGCAAGGGAAAACCTTGGTTGAACAGACTGCTTTCTTTCCTGCAGGGCTTCTCAGAGCCCTTAGATTGCTAACACGAGCCGTCCATAACTCACCAAGAGGACTTGACAGGAGCCCCCAGTCTGTTTGGAGGACGCATCACTATCTCCTGGGCAAGTGTCTGCTGCTCATTGAGCTTCAGGTTTGCGCATCAGGAAAATGTGGGTACCTACCCTATAGGATATTTATGAGAATGAAACTGAGACCCACTGTGCAGGGGGCCTGGCCCATAGCAAGTGTTCTATGGACGCGTTGTGGCCACAGAGAGAGACTCAGAGACCAAGACTGAGGAAGGCAGAGAGACAGACCCAGAAAGAGAGACGTGAGCCATGACTGAGAGGCGCCAAAGACAAGGCTATGGTGAGACCTCAAGGACACAGCACACAGTCACTCATCCACTCAACAAGCAATTATTGGGTACCTACTGTGTGCCAGGCCCTGTTTTAGGCACTGGCGACACAGCAGTGAACAAAACGTGAGTGTCTTCCCTCTCACAGAGCTAACATTTTTGCGGGAGGGTCAGATAACAACAAAATGGTAATACATTCCGTAAATTCACATAGTGGCAGGTAGTATACAGGCACCAAGCCCTGGGCTGTCCTTCCTGGTTGTCTTATCACCTGTGTGCATTTTGTTTGATCAACATCCATCTAGACTGGGTACATGGTAGTTTGATAATCACCCTGGGAGTATGACAAGTTTTATTGTCAGGGAAAGAGGCACAAAGGTGGAAATGGTGATACCTGAGATTGTGAGAGGACAGGCATGGCAAAGAGGCAGGCAGAGAGATAATGAGACATAATGAGGAAAACAGAGAAGCCCAGGGACGGAAGGACAGAAAGACGGACATGAACACTGGAGAAATGAAGGCACTTGTAGTTGTTTAGTTGCGAAGTCCTGTCCAACTCTTTTCGACCCCATAGACTCTAGCCCTCCAGACTCCTCTGTCCAAGGGATTCCCCAAGTAAGAACACTGGAGTGGGTTCCATTCCCCTCTCCAGGGGATCTTCCCAGCAAAGGGATCAAACCCGTGTCTCCCGCACGGGCAGGTGGGTTCTTTACCACTGAGCCCCCAGGGAAGCCCTAAATGAAGGCACACTAGGAGACAGCGAAGGACAGACGTGCATCCCGAGAGAGCTGGGGAGAAGCTGAGGGCACCAGCGCGGGGACCAGCGAGGGCCTGAAGGAGGGGCTGTGCACTGAGGGAACCCACGAGGGGCTTGGAGAGCTAGTGAGGAGCTGATGGAACTGCTGAGATTCTGAAGGGAAAGTCAGAGGCCACCTGAGGCAGACTGAGAGGCTCAGGGTAAAGCAAGGCGACACTCAGGGTCAGATACATAGAAACACAGAGACACGGAGAGACGCAGAAGAGAGGGCAACACCGCGCCATGAGACCCAGGGCAGCCGCAGCGACAACCGCCTGTCCAGAGACCACGGCGGACAGACAGGGCCACCCCCTGTTGCCACAGCTGAGGGCCTGGCAGAGCCAGTGTTCACGGGGCGCCTGGGCCCAATGCCCATGGTCATCGCTGTGTAGCTACCAGGCAGTGTGAGGCCCTGCTGGAGAGGTGGATGCCTTCGCTGGGTACATTTTGGGCACAGCCATCGCCCAGAGGACCCTGTGGGTCAGGAGTGAGATGGGGGTGCCAGCTCAAGGGTCCCTTCACACGCAGCAGGTCCCCTGCAAGATGCAGTTCAGCCCGGTTGTTAAGCCCTCAGGCCCTGGAGTCAGAGGTTGTTGTTTACTTGCTCAGTCCTGTCCAACTCTTTACGACCCCTGGGACTGCAGCACCGCAGGCTTCCCTGTCCTTCACCGTCTCCCGGAGTTTGCGCAAACTCATGTCCACTGAGTCGGTGATGCCATCCATCCATCTCACTCTCTGTCATCCCCTTCTCCTCCTGGCTTCAGTCTTTCCCTGAATCAGGGTCTTTTCTAATGAGTTGGCTCTTCATGTCAGGAGCCAGAGGACCTGAGTTCAAACCCCAGCCCCACCAGCACTGTCTCTATGCTGGCTGGTTCTCGAATCTCTCTGTACCTCTCTTCCCTCACCTGCAAAACTGGGATAATGTCCAACCCCATCCCCAGGGATGTTGTGAGAGTTCAGTCAAGTGTTACACCTGTACGTGTTATGCCCTGGTGGTCCAGTGGCTAAGACTCTGCGCTGCCAATGCTGGGGGCCCAGTTTCCATCGCTGGTCAGGGAACGAGATCCCACATATCGCAACTAATGATCCCCCATGCTGCAAACTAAAGACTCTGCATGCCACCACTAAGACCCAGCACAGCCAAATAAATAAAAATTAGAAATAATTTTTAAAAAAGAAAAAGCAACTTGGATAGATTCTAGCATGTAATACCCATTACACACCTGTTTTCCTGCTAAAGTCAATTGAAATATTGGGAGGTTTGCTCCAAATCCTTTGCCCATTCACACGTGAAGGTGCACGATGGTTTCAGGATAATTTTTAACTGCATAAGGTTAAATTCCTTAAAGAAGCCAAACACATGGTATGGCTGAGTCCCTTTGCTGTTCACCTGAAATTATCACAACATCGTTGTTCGTTGGCTATGTGCTACACTTCACTCAGTCATGTCCGACTCTGTGACCCCATGGACAGTAGCCCGCCAGGCTCCTCTGTCCATGGGGATTCTCCAGAGAAGAATACTGGAATGGGTTGCCATGCCCTCTTGGTTAGCTGGCTATACCTCAATACAAAATAAAGTTCAAAAGAAAAAAAAGGGCAATTTTTAAGATATCTAGTATTCTTTGTATGCCAATATAAAGTTTTTTTTAGCATAAATAAATGTCAAACCAGAAAAAGAAGTCAATCACACAAAGTCACACATTGCGCATGATTCCATTTACATGAAATATCCAGATCTGGCAAATCTGTGGACACAGAAAGCAGTTCAGTGGTTGGCAGAGACTAGGGGAGGGGAGAATGGGATGTGCCTGCCTAATATATACAGGGTTTTCCTTTAGGGTGATGAGAAGGTTTTGGAAGACAGTGGTATGGTTTTACAATATCGTGTGTGTACTTAATGCACTCATTGTACTTTTAAAAATAGTAAACCTCATGTTATTTTGCTTTACCATGATAAAAACATTTAATTCATAAGATCTCCACAAAAATCAATTTTATTAAAAGTCAAAAATAAACCAAATGTGTGATATAGTGCATTCTTCTCAGAAGCGTGTTCTAAAACAAGATCTAGGCATCATCTTAGAGTGGTGATGAGTCTGAATGATATTTCCAGCACTACAGCTGAAATGTGCTGTGAAAATACCTGTGGTTTCTGGGGACCTCCCTGATGGTCTAGTGGTCAGGACTGCAGCAGGAACGCAGCAGGATTGAACGGGTTCCACTCCTGGTGGGGGAAATAAGATCCCAAAAATGTTGCAGGGCGTGGCCCAAAACAAAAGAAAACGTCTGGTTTCCATTAGTGACAAAGCCACTGTTCCTGCTGACATGACTGCAATCTGCCTTCAAAATCGGGAGAAAGACTAAATTTTAGAATGAGTTTAGTGAAAAACATGCAATTTTGCTTTCCATCCAAGTTCCTGGAGGCCCTGAAATCTAGGGATGCCTGGACCTCACTTAAAGACTTGTAGGTCTAGAGGCTTCAAATCTAGGCCGTAGAGTCCTGTAAACCTGGATTTCAACACTGTCTCTGGCACATGTTAGCTTTGACAAGTGACTGTCCTTCCTAGGCCTCCATTTTGTCATCTATAAAATGAGGAGTTTTTATTTTTTTCTCATTGTTTCTAAAATTTATTTATTTTTAATGGAAGGATAATTGCTTTACAATATTATGTGGATTTCTGCCATACATCAACATGAATCAGCCATAGGTATACCTATGTCCCCTCCTGCTTGAACCTCCCTCCCACCCCCATCTCACCCCTCTAGGTTGTTACAGAGCCCAGGTTTGAGTTCCCTGAGTCATACAGCAAATTCCCAAGGGCTGTCTATTTGGCATGCGGTAGTGCATATTCTTCCTTGCTGCTCTCTCCATTCACCCCACCCTCACCTTCCCCTTTCCACCGCCATGTCCCCAAGTCCATTTCTATGTCTGCATCACCACTGCTGCCCTACAAACAGGTTCATCAGTTCCCTCTTTCTAGATTCCATATATGTGTCAGTATGCGACATTTGTGTTTCTGTTCCTGACTTCTTTCACTCTGTATAATAGGCTCTAAGTTCATCCATCTCATTAGAACTGACTCAAATGCGTTCCATTTTATGAGTGAGTAATAGTCCTAAAATGGGGCATTTTAAAATTGTCTGTATGCACTACATCAAGAATGTGGCTACTCAACGAATCACACAGGTCACACAGCACAGTAGGAACCATGACCTGGGGTCAGGAAAGTCCATGCTGGCACCTCTCGAAGGTCAGGAAAGTGCGTGTTTCACCCCTGTGTTGAAATGCACCACAAGACCAACAGGAAACAAAGGTCAGGAAGCTGAAGAGTTTACGACATGTAACTCCCCTCCCTGTAGGGCACAGATCGAATGTGTCTGGTGTTTCCAGTGCCCAGTTGGGTGTTTTGGGTCATGGCAGTACCCCTGTGTTGAAATGCACCACAAGACCAACAGGAAACAAAGGTCAGGAAGCTGAAGAGTTTACGACATGTAACTCCCCTCCCTGTAGGGCACAGATCGAATGTGTCTGGTGTTTCCAGTGCCCAGTTGGGTGTTTTGGGTCATGGCAGGGGTCCAGAAGAATATTGTGACATGAAAAACAATTTTCTGGGGTTTAACTGTGTCACCCCCACAAAATTGATACATTGACGTCCGATTCAGTGGACATGAGTTTGAGTAAATGGGAGCTGGTGACGGACAGGGAGACATGGTGTGCTGCAGTCCATGGGGTGGCAAAGAGTCAGACATGACTGAGCGATTGAACTGAACTGAATTGAAGCCTTAACCTCCAGTACCTCAGAATGTGACCTTATTTGAAGATGCATTCATTGATTGCAAATGTAATCCAGTTAAAAAGAGGTCCTTAGTGTGGGCCCCAATCTGGTTTGACTGGTGTCTTTACGAAAGGGTTATTTCAAGACACAGACACATCCCAGGGAGAATGCCATGGGAAGATGGAAGGCAGAGATCAGGATGATGCTTCTGGAAGTCAGGGAACATCAAAGATGGCCAGCAAACCACCAGACACAAGGAGAGTGGCCTAGAATAGATTCTCTCTCATAGCTTTTGGAAGGAATCAACTCTGATGACTCCATGATCCTTGTTACAGCAGACTTAGCAAACTAATATAGACTGGGATGACCCCAGATGGAAAGTCACGTTAAAACTAGAAATGAACTACAGAAAGAAAAAAAGGGAAAGGCACAAACACATGGAGAATAAACAATATGTTATTAAAAAGCCAATGGGTCCATAAAGAAATCAAAAAGGAAATCAAAAACTACCTGGAGACTGATGGAAATGGAAATATAATTTTACAAAATCTATAGGATGCAGCAAAAATACTTTTTAAAAGGGAAATTTTTAGTGATGCAAGCCTTTCTCAAGAAATAAGAAAAATCTGACATAGCCTATCTTACCATCTAAAGGAATTAGGAAAATAACAAAGCCCAAAGTCAGCAGAAAGAATTAAATAATAAAGACCAGAGAGGAAATAAATAAAATAGAAACTGAAAAACAATAGAGAAGATCAATGACACTAAGAACTTTTCCTTTTTTGAAAGGATAAACAAAATTTATAAACCTCTACACAGGCTCACCAAAAAGAAAGAGAGGGACCCCAATAAACAAAGTAAGAAATGAAAGAGGAGAAATAACAACTGATAACACAGAGATACAAAAAAAATCATGAGAGTAATACAAAGAGTTATATGCCAATGAACTGGACAACTTGGACAAATGGACAAAATTCTAAAAACATACAAATAGCCAAGACTGAATCAAGAAGAAACAGAATCTGAACAGACTGATCCCAAGTAGTGAAACTGATTTTGTAATTCAGACAAGCAAACAAAAATCCCCAGCAAATAAGAGTCCAGGACTAGACAGCTTCACAGGGGAATTCTACCACCACCACCATCAACAACAACAAAAAAACACAAGAGCTAATATTTATCCTTCTCAAATCATTCCAAAAGCATCTACAAATAACAAATGTTGGTGAGGATATTGAGAAAATAGGAATCATTTGAACACTTGTTGATAGGTCTGTAAATTGGTGCAGTCACTGCAGAAAACAGTATGGCGATCCCTCAAAAAGCTAGAAATAGAGCTGCTACGTGATCCAGCAATCCTACTCCTGGGTATATATCCAGAAAAAAAAAAAAAAAAGAAAACATATTTTAAAAGATATATGTACCCCAATGTTCATAACAGAATTATTTATAATTGCCAAGATATGGAAGCCATCCATGTGTCCATCAACAAATGAATGGATAAAGATGTCATATATAAATCCAGTGGCATATTGCACTGTGCTTAGTCACTCAGTCATGTCCAGCTCTTTGCAACCCAATGGACTGTAGCCCGCCAAGCTCCTCCGTCCATGGGTATTCTCTAGGCAAGAATACTGGAGTGAGTTTCCATGCCCTCCTGCAGGGGATCTTCCCAACCCAGGAACTGAGTCTAGATCACTTGCATTGAAGGCAGATTCTTTACCATCTCAGCCACAAGAGAAGCCCAAGAATATTGGAATGAGTAGCCTACCCTTCTCCAGAGGATCTTCTTGACTCAGGAATTGAAACAGGGTCTCCTGCATTCTTTACCAGCTGAGCTACCACGATGTCATATATAAATCCAATGGTATATTATTTAACTATAAAATAGAATGAAAATTTTGCTATTTGCCATGAATGGACCTGGGGAGAAGGGTAATAAATGTTTAGTGAAGTTAAGTCAGATAGAGAAAGAAAAAAACTCTGTTTTAAGACCTGTATGTAGAATCTAAAAAATGAAATGAATGTATGTAGAAAAAAAGGAAACAGACACACAGATACAAAAAACAAACCAGTGGTTACCAGTGGGGAAAGAAAAGAGAAAGGTGTAAAATAAGGGTATGGGATTAATAGATATAAGCCATTATGTATAAAAGAGATAAGCAACAAGGATACACTGTGTATAGCACTAGGAATTATAGCAATTATTTTATAATAACATTAAAATGATTACAATTTGTAAAATGGGCTTCCCAGTTGGAGCTAATGGTAAAGAACTCACCTGCCAGTGCAGGAGACAAAGAGACAGTTTTGATCCCTGGGTTGGGAAGATCCCCTGGATGAGGGCATGGAAACCCATGCCAGTATGTTTGCCTGAAGAATCCCATGGACAGTCGAGCCCAGCAGGCTATAGTCCATAAGGCTGCAAAGAGTTGGACATGACTGAAGCGACTTAGCATGCGTGCACATAATCTATAAAACAGTAAATCACTATGTTGTATACCTGAAAGTACTAGAATATTGAAAAGCAACTATGCATCAATAAAATAAATGTTGGCCTTTTCTATTGTAAAGTTATCAGAGGCACTGCAAAAGTTAAGAGCATAAATTACCTTCCAATCAAATAAAATCTTTGTTTTTCTTTAGCTATAATGTTTTTATTTTATCCTCCAGTCGCTCTGTTGTTTTCCTCAATTGACTTGGAGATTGTAGTCCCCAGAAAGATCTATTTTTACCAATCTGAATGAATTATAGCTTAAGCTGTTTCCTGGCTGAGGAAGGTAGCTATTAAAATACTAACCCACTGAGGTTGGAAAGTGCCCAGTGGAAAGTGAGTGTACAGGAAAGTGAGCATACATGTTGTCAGAAAAAGGAACATTTTAATGCATTACAATTAGGCCAGAGATGCCACTAGAGTTTGACTGGAAACCAGTTGTGATTACCATCGATGACTCATGAAAACCACAATTCAGTTTACTTTTCAGCCAGTGCTGCTTGTTTCAGATCACTGAAGTCCAACACTGGTAGGAGAAAGTCACAGATTGGTGTATGCTCAAAGATTAGATTGACATTTTCACAGACTTTCATTTCAGTGACATAATCATTGCTGGAGGCAGTCCCTCTTCCATGAGTTCGACCACCATATGAGAAATGGATGTCAGATTTGGTGGTTGATAGGTTCTGATGAAAAATGATAACTGTAAAAATAAGGCTTTCTAAAAGAAAATAAATTTTAGTAATATTTAAAATATCCCCATCATCATACTGGAAGTTCTCACTGTGCCATTTAGAAGAATTCAGTCTCTACACAGATCAAGGAAGCTTTGTGATGCAGAACTACACTAGGGATGCCCAAAGACCTCCTTCTTTCTGTATGGTAGAAGAACAGAAAGTAAGTTGCCTGCAAACCCATCAACTTCCATTCTAATAAAGGCTTCTGAGGGGACAGTGGGGCCATCACAATGTAAAGCTCTTCTATTTTCCTTAAGGAAATCAGATGCACAAAATGCAATTAATTATAAATGAGCTAATATGAATAGTCAATTGGCAGACCATGTGTGTATATAAGTAGGTATGTATGTATGAAAATGTTAGCTACTAAGTCGTGTCCTACTCTCTGCAATAGACTGTAGCCTACCAGGCTCCTCTGTCCATAGAATTCTCCAAGCAAGAATACTGGAATGGGTTGCCATTCTCTTCTCCAGAGGATCTTCCTGACCCAGGATCTCCTGCGTTGCAGGCAGATTCTTTACCATCTGAGCCACAAAGGAAGCCCTCATATGCATGCATAGTTAGGAAAAAGAAATTTACAAACATTCAAGCCAGTATACAATACTGCCATTACTTTATATTATTCATCTTTCTATTTCTCTAGTAACCTAGATCTGTACTTAACCACTCATCCTTCTATAGAGCTTACCACCCTCTTGAGAGTTCTATGTTTTCTACTTTCTTGTTTTATAAAAGTGATTTATATTTCATATATTTACATGCCTGAAGAACATATTGTGTATTTTTATGTATGTTGTTTTTAATCTCCTGGAATTTCTTTTTCTTTTCACTTAAGCATGCTATGCTAAGACTTATACTTAATGCTGCATTTCACTGTAATTTGAGTTTTTGGTGCTGTATAATATTCTATTTTGTGAATATAGCATAATTCATTTCCTTATTTCTTCATCAAAAGGATCTGTGCTATTTCCAGACTGGTTATTTTCCCAAGTCAGAGAGTACTGTTATCAATATTCTTGTACATGAATTCTTGCATAGAGTTAAACTCTTGAGTAGAATGGCTAAGTCATGGGGTATACAAACTTTGAAATTTATAGAGAATGCCATATTGCTTTTCAAAAAGTTAAAGTTAGACTTCCAGTAGCAATGTAGAAAACATTGTTTTGATATCCAACTATTAGCATCCTAAGACTTCTAAATTTTCATAGATCACCTATTGGATATACATTGGATTTATATATTCTTGATGTTAAAATTCTTTATGTTATTTATAACTCAATAAATACCTTTATCTTGTTTGTGTCTTTTTTTTTTCACTTTCTTTATCTTTAGATGAATACTTGATGTTAACATAAAATAATTTACTATGTTTTTTGACTTCCTGTTTAGCTTTTAGTTGGACTTCCTCGATGGTACTAATGGTAAAGGACCCACCTGCCAACACAGAGACATGAGAGATGCAGATTCGATCCCTGGGTCAGGACAATCTCCTGGAGAAGGGTATGGCAACCCATTCCAATCTTCTTGCCTGGAGAATCCCATGAATAGAGGACTCTAGTGGGCTACAGTTGATATGGTCACAATTAACTGACTTAGCATGCACATACCCCCTATACAAGATCAGAAAATTTTTACAGACTTTAAATGCCAAAAGTCTGGAATTTTGCTTTTGACCTTAATGCACTGGAGTTGATTTTCAGTCGGTTGTGGTGGTGGTGGTTTAGTCACTAAGTCATTTCCGACCCTTGCGACCCCATGGACTGTAGCCTGCTAGGCTCCTCTGTCCATAGGTTGTATACCGTGAATTAAATGCCATTTCTAGCCCCCTTTTATTCCCTTGCAATATGTTTAATTAGGTGTCAGCTCCATTTTTCAATCATTCTTCCTTTTTCAATTTATCTACTGTTACCTCTTTCATATATTAAAATTCCATTTATGGTTGGATCTTTTCGAAGCTCTATTGATCAATGTGTTTCTCTCTCAATACTATATTATCTTAATTATTATAACTTTAAATATTTACATCTGCTAAAATAAGTTTTCCTTTCTCATTTTTCTTTTTTTAAAAGGATTTTGGAAATTCTTGGTTCTTTTTTCTTCCATATAAACTTTAGAATCATATTATCAACTTTCAAAAGTATTCCTAATGGGACTTCAATTGTAGTTGCATAGGATCCCCAAGTCAATTAGGAAAATCACCATTTTTAAAATTTTGTCTTTCTGTTTGAGAACACGGACTTTCCCAGTGGCTCGGCAGTAAAGTACATGCCTGCTAGTGCAGGACACATGGGTTCAATCCCTTTGTTGGGAAATTCCCCTGGAGGAGAAAATGCAACCCACTCCAGTATACTTCCCTAGGAAATTCAATGGACAGAGGGGCCTAATGGGTTATGGTCCATGGGGTCACAAAAGAGTTGGACACAACTTAGTGACTAAATAACAACACTTTAAAGAACATAGGATATTTTACCAGTTATTTAGATTTTCTGTGATGTCTTGTTAAACCTTTATACTTTTCTGTGAATAATTCTTGCATATCTATTGTTTGATTATTCCTATATACTATTAAAAATTATATTTTTAGGTTATATATTCTAATTATTATGACCATACATAATTATCTTTACTATTTTCTTTTCTCAGTTTTAAAACATATGATTTTTAACTACTCATTCTATTTTAAGCTATAATTAAGAGAATTAATTCAACTGGATCCAAATTAATAAATGAAGCTCTCTTAATCCCATATACCTCTCTTCTTCCACCATTCTATTATCCTTCTCTAATAAGACAAAGTCTCTGATGCTCAGCAGACACTTGTTCAATGCTAGTCATCACTTCACCATGTAACAGTTTCCATTTTTTTTCTAGGGTCAACCCCAAACAGCAACATTTTCACTTAAAGGAAAAGTCAATGCATGCCTTTTCCACCTCTTTTATAGGGAAAACCAACATAAATATGTTACCAGGATCCTCACAGGCAACATTTCACATCCTCATACATTCCAATTCCAAGTTTAACTGTGTCCCAAAAGGTGTTTTAATAGTCCTTAGATGATTCAACCTAAAACAATAAGTGGTAGGACGGTAAATTAAGTTTTAAGACTCCCATCTATTCTATTTTCTGCTTGGTGAGCAAAAGTTCAAATTATTACATAGGAGATATGAGAAACATAGCCACAAATAAATGTTGAACTTTACTTATTCAATGTCTCTCAAACTTATTTAACAATATAATGTTTTAACTGTATATTAATAAGAAATCCATGGATAAGGAGTGTGGAGTTTTGATGAGCAAAATGTCCACAGTTTATATGTATGAACATTAGATCCTTATTATCAAAATATATATAAACTTTAATATATAATCTGAAAACACTGAATATATTTTTACATTAAAATAATAGAAAGCAAAAGTCTTTAGATGTAATTTTTAGTGTTGGGGGGGAAATAACTTGGTTCCATTTTTACCATCACCTCAGGAATATTAATGCCACTGTATCCAAGCAACAAGATGGGAACACTTATTATCTTATCACACTTGGGTTATTAGGTTTTCTGTCATATTATAAAAAGAGATATATTAATACCAAGAAGCAGCTTTCTTACATCTACATAGGAAAAGACTATATAAAATGGTATGTCACCAACTGTTTCATTTTAGAATCATACACAATAAAACAGTGAAGTAATAAGGACCTAGTCTGGTTAGATTTTCAAGGTGCTTGCTGAAGAAAAAGGATTTAGAAAAAGGAAAGAGGAAGAGGGATGGGTCCTGGAGAGAAATCAATGAAGAAACTAAAATCCATCTTAGTGTTTGTATGGATAATAATAAGGTAACTATCATTTTCTAAGTTCTGGCTATGTGCTCAGGGCTCTGTGACTTTAAAAATTTTTTAACTAAATTTGTATTTATTTTAGTCATGGTAAAATATATAAAACATAAAATGCACTATCTTAACTATTTTAAGTGTATCATTCAGTAACATTAAACACATTCACCCTATTGTGCAACCATCCACAGAACTCTTTTCCTTTTGAAAAAATGAAATTCTACCTATTAAAGAATAATTCCACACTCACCCCTCTACCTTAACCTCTGACAATCACCATTCTACTTTCTCTATGAATTTAACAATTTGAAGTAGCTCTATAAATCAGTCAGTCAGTTCATCGCTCAGTCATGTCTGACTCTTTGCAATCCCATGGACTGCAGCACGCCAAGCTTCCCTGTCCATCACCAACTCCCAGAGTTTACCCAAATTAATGTCCATTCATCCAACCATCTCATCCCCTGTCATCCTCTTCTCCTACTGCCTTCAATCTTGCCTAGCATCAGATGGTCTAGTCATCATCTTGCCTAGTCAGTTCCTTGCATCAGATGGTCAAGTATTGGAGTTTCAGCTTCAACATCAGTCCTTCCAATGAATATTCAGGACTGATTTCCTCTACAATGGACTGGATGGGTCTCCTTGCAGTCCAAGGGACTCTTGAAAGTCTTCAACACCACAGTTCAAAAGGCATCAATTCTTCGGTACTCAGCTTTCTTTATAGTCCAACTCTCACATCCATACGTGACCTCTGGAAAAACCATAGCTTTGACTAGATGGATCTTTGTCAGCAAACTAATGCCTCTGCTTTTTAATATGCTGTCTAGGTTGCTCATGTTTTTCTTCCAAGGAACATATTTTAATTTTATGGCCACAGTCACCTTCTGCAGTGATTTTGGAGCCAAAAAAAATATAGTCTCCCACTGTTTCCATTGTTTGCCCATCTATTTGCCATGAAGTAAGCTCATATAAGTAGAATCACATAATATTTGTCCTTTTGTTGCTGGCTTACTTCACATAACATGCTATCCTCAGAATTCATTCTTGTTGTAGCATATATATTTTGATGCACAGAAATTTTTAATTTTGATGTTGTCTGATATATCTAGTTTTCATTTGTTATCTATGCTTTGGGTGTAATATCCAAGAAATCCTTGCCAAATCTAGTGTCATTTAGATTAAACTTAATGTCATTAAGTTTCCTCCTATGTTTTCAGCTAAGTCTTTATAGTTTTGGGTCTGTAAGGGGTTGAATCATGCTCCCTCCCCTCAGTTTGCATGCTGAAGTCCTAATCCCCAATACCTGAGAATGTAACCATATTTGGAGATAAAGTCTCTCTAAACAGATAATTAAATTAAAATGAGGTCTGTAGGGTAACCCCAATCTAATATGACTGATACCCTTTTAAGAAGAGGAAACTTGGACACAGACATGGGCACACAGAGAAAAGATCATATGAGGACTCAGCAAGAAGGCAGCCATCTGAAAGCAAAGAAGAGAGGCACCAGGGGAAACCCAAAATGTCAACAACTTAATCTTAGACTACTAGCCACTAGAACTATGAGAAAATAAATTCCTGTTGTCTAAACCACTAAGACTGTAGTATTTTATTTTGGCAAACAAGAGTTGACTCGTTGGAAAAGACTGATGCTGGGAGGGATTGGGGGCAGGAGGAGAAGGAGGCGATAGAGGTTGTGATGGCTAAATGGCATCACTGACTCGATGGACATGAGTCTGAGTGAACTCTGGGAGTTGGTGATGGACAAGGAGGCCCTGGTGTGCTGTGATTCGTGTGGTCACAAAGAGTCAGACACGACTGAGCAACTAAACTGAACTGAACAAACTAAAACAAGTTCTATGGAATATTATTTTGTTTTAATTAGACTTGTCTTTTGATATAATGCAGGTTTGCATGCAATTGTTTATTCTTTCTGGGTACTGCAGAGGCACTAGTGATAAAGAACTCCCCAGCCAATGCAGGAGACGTAAGACACAGGTGCAACACCTGGGCTGGGAAGATACCCTGCAGGAGAGCACAGCAACCCACTCCAATATTCTTTCCTGGAGAATCCACTGGACAGAGGAGCTGGGTAGATCATACAGTCCATAGGGTCACAAACAGTGAGACATGACTGTTTTCTACATTGGCAACTCTATTTCTGTTCTGTTAAGTTCAGTTCAGTTCAGTCACTCAGTCATGTCCAACTCTTTGTGACTCCATGAACTGCATGAACTCTCTTGCTTTTTCAATGATCCAGCAGATGTTGGCAATTTGATCTCTGGTTCCTCTGCCTTTTCTAAAACCAGCTTGAACATCTGGGTGTTCATGGTTCATGTATTGCTAAAGCCTGGCTTGGAGTATTTCTGTTCTGTAAATATGTTAATTTGTACATTTATTTTTAGATTCCATAAACGAGATATCATATAACATTTGTCCTTCTCTGACCTACTTCAATCTCTTCAATCTCTATCCATTTTGCCACAAATGGTGTTACTTGGGATATTTTTACTGATTAATATTCCATTGTATATATGTACCACATCTTTTTTATCGATTCTTCATCTATACATTCATGTTGTTTCCATGTCCTGGACATGGAACAACAGACTGGTTCCAAATAGAAAAAGGAATATGTCAAGGCTGTATATTGTCACTCTGCTTATTTAACTTCTATGCAGAGTACAGCATGAGAAATGGTGGGCTGAAGGAAGCACAAGCTGGAATCAAGATTGCTGGGAGAAATATCAATAACCTCAGATATGCAGATGACACCACCATCATGACAGAAAGTAAAGAACTAAAGAGGCTCCTGATGAAAGTGGAAAAAGAGTGAAAAAGCTGGCTTAAAACTCAACATTCAGAAAACTAATATCATAGCATCTGGTTCCATCACTTCATCACAAATAGATGGGGAAACAGTGGAAACAGTGGCTGACTTTATTTGGGGGGGGGCTCCAAAATCACTGCAGATGGTGACTGCAGCCATGAAATTAAAAGACACTTACTCCTTGAAAGGAAAGTTATAACCAACCTAAAAAAAAATATTTAAAAAAAAAGAGAGACATTACTTTGTCAAAAAAGGTCCATCTAGTCAAGGCTATGGTTTTTCCAGTGGCCGTGTATGGATGTGAGAATTGGACTATAAAGAAGGCTGAGTGCCAAAAAACTGATGCTTTTGAACTGTGGTGTTGGAGAAGACTCTTGAGAATCCCTTGGACTGCAAGGAGATCCAACCAGTCTATCCTCAAGGAGATCAGTCCTCGGTGTTCATTGGAAGGATTGATGTTGAAGCTGACACTCCAGTACTTTGGCCACCTCATATGAAGAGCTGACTCATTTGAAAAGACCCTGATGCTAGGAAAGATTTAGGGCAGGAGGAGAAGTGGACAACAGAAGATGAGATAGTTGGATAGCATCATCGACTCAATGGACATGTGTTTGGGTTGACTCCAGGAGTTGGTGATGGACAGGGAGGCCTGGTGTGCTGTTACTCATGGTGTTTCAAAGAGTTGGACACAACTGAGCAACTGAATTGACTGATACCCTGGTTTTTATAAACAGTGTGCAATGCACATTGGAGTGCATGCATCTTTTTGAATTATAACTTGCTCTAGGTATATACCCCAAGTGGGATTCCTGGATCATATCAGCAATCATAGGGTAGCTCTATTTTAGTTTTTTAAGAAACATCCATAATGTTCTCCATAGTGATTACACCAATTCTATAGTATATTTCTTTGTTAAATTTTCTTTAGTTCTGGAGTTTTAAAAACTAATTTTCTCCATTGCCCTTTAAGGTAACTACTACTAGATCTACATTGGACATAAGAACACTGAGGCTCAGAAATAGTAAGTAGCACATCTGCATGTCTGCTACTAAGTACCAGAGCTGGAATGTGAACCTAAATCTGTCTGATTACAGAAACTATGATCTTGCTACCACTGTGCACAGCTTGCCACTGGCCTCACAGAATTGTGGGAAAGCCTCACCCAGTATGAGTTATCTTTATCAGGAAGGAAGTGCACAAATTTTGGCAATACTGAAGAAGATTCCAAAGTCTCAAGATTTTGCTCCTATTCTTCTCTCTGTGATGCCTCTTCCTTAGCCCCTTTCAACCTATTGAAATCCAATTTACTGAAAGGCAGCCACCTCCCTAAATCTTCTCCTAATTGCCTTACCTCTCTGTGGTGGAAAGTAAATTTTTTTCCCTTTGGCTTCTCCAGAGCAATTTGTTTATACCTCTCTTCTGGCCTGGATTCTTGATACCTATTTATATATTTCTTACTTCTTATCTTGATTGGAAACTTTTGGAGGAAATAAACTAAGACATGATTTGTTTTTGTCATCTCCACAGCTAGAACAATTTCTAGCATGTAGTAGTTTATCTAGCAAAGATTTGTTGAGTTCATGTGAACTGGGTTGGGGATCAGAAGTTATGACTAAATCTGAGTTTTTTGGAAAGAGAGTCAACGTGGATCTTCCTGGATAAATATCATTTAGTTTCTTACATGGTAGATTATACCTTTTAAGTGTATTAACATAAAATTTTTAAGAGGCAAGGAATTGGTATAAAGCAGATCCGTGGATTCATTAACAGGTGGGCATTTCTTCACTCCTACTTGGAACTTTTCTCAGGTCAGTGATTATGATGTTCTTATTTTTAAAATCATCTGATGTTCAAACTTCTGGTGTTCAAAGGATAAAGGAGATGTTTTACTTTTTATTTTAATTATTATTGATCAAACACTAAAACATCTCTTTTAGAATTGTCTCTACATCAGAACAAAGATAAGCTAGCAAGTGTTTGTAAGCTCAGATATTTAAAACCTGCTCTAGGGGAAGAAAACTCATTTAGATGACATAACAGCCCCTTTACACATTTAAGCAGTACTTAGCTTTATGAAGCCATAAAAATATATGTACGGTAATATACTCATTTCTCGTTCTAAAACAACCACTATAAACCATGATTTGTAAGAGTTTTAAACATAACTGCTTTCCTAGGAGGACATGTATACGATTTATATTGCTGAACTATTCCTTCCTAAGAGAAGTCGAAGTCCATTTTCCTTATGAATTATGGCTTCTCAAATAGAATGGAAGTGTTATTGAACATTGTTAATGCAATTCTATTTTTAAAAGATAAATTAGTTTGATCATTTGAATATGATCAGTCAGAAAAGGGACAATTGCATGAACCTTTATTTTTAGTTTCGCTAGGAATAAGTATATGCATAGCAATAATTACCCATCTCTAATTTTAAAAATAAAAAAATCTTTGAGTTACAGAGAACTTGACTACTGCTCAATGCTTCCCAGCTAAAATGGTCTGCTGTAAACTGTACAGAATTGCAAAATGACATAAGATTCATAAGTAAAGTATGTACAGTGCTTAACAGGTTACAGATTACATTTAAATAGTCCCTGATGAGAAAACACAAATTTGGAGACCCACTTTAGGGAAGTTGTTTAATCTCTGGGCAGTTCCATTTCCTCCTTTCTAGCACCTGTTCTTCACGGCCGATTACCTATAGAGATCAAAACACTATTTTCCAGCATGTATCCTCCTCTCCTGGCCCAACAACCTGCCTTAATCCACTACACACCTTGAACTACATGGACCATTTTGCAATGCATTCTGTTTTTCAAGACAAACTCACTTTGCCACTTTCATGACACTGCTGCTGCTGCTGCTAAGTCGTTTCAGTCGTGTCTGACGCTGTGCGACTCCAGAGACAGTTCAGTTCCATTTCCTCCTTTCTAGCACCTGTTCTTCACGGCCGATTACCTATAGAGATCAAAACACTATTTTCCAGCATGTATCCTCCTCTCCTGGCCCAACAACCTGCCTTAATCCACTACACACCTTGAACTACATGGACCATTTTGCAATGCATTCTGTTTTTCAAGACAAACTCACTTTGCCACTTTCATGACACTGCTGCTGCTGCTGCTAAGTCGTTTCAGTCGTGTCTGACGCTGTGCGACTCCAGAGACAGTAGCCCACCAGTCTCCCCCATCCCTGGGATTCTCCAGGCAAGAACACTGGAGTGGGTTGCCATTTCCTTCTCCTTTCATGACACTAAGGCATCTTAAATGACAACTTGAGTCTCGTGTCTTTTCTAGACTCCTCCAACACTTAATGATGTCTCATTCTCATAATTGTTATTTATTCATTCAACAAACATTTGTGTTCATAGACACTTTGCTAACAATGATAAGCTATATTCTCTGCTCACAAAATTTTCAATGGGTTTTTAATCTTGCATGCACATATGTACAAGATTCTACTGATTTTCTTAGACTGAAAATTACTGTCTTAATGAATGCAATGGAAAATAAACAGATAATGCAATTTGCTAAAAGTCATCATGGCCATATGTATCATATGGGAGCACCGGAGAGGCACAGCCTCTTGTTTTGGTTATATTGTATACTTATTGCCCTAGGAGTTTTCTTGAAAACTCCTCATTAACAGGAGTCATATCATATCCTCCACTAGAATCCATGAGAGAAGGATGCTATCTGTTTTGCTTGCTGCTATACTCTATGTGGACCTCTCAGAGGGTGAAAGGGTAAAGAATCTGCCTGCCAGTGGAGGAGACACAGAAGATATAAATTTGATCCCTGGATCATGAAGATCCCCTGGAGGAGGAAATGACATCCCACTGCAGTATTCTTGCCTAGAAAATTCCATGGACAGAGAAGCCTGGGGTGCTATAGTCCAGGGAGTCACAAAGAATCAGATACAACTGAGTGACTGCGAACTCACACATTCAATGTACCTAAAACAGTGTCTGGTCCAATATAGACATTGACTCATACTGGTTAGATGCAGGAAACTTACCTTTTATATGCCTCATTTTGCCTGTCATGTGTAATATACCTAATAAATATTCATGAAATATTTGACATAAGAAAAATGAATTTTGAAAAGAAAATGTATGTCTTGTGTTAAGTATTTCAATCTTGACTCTTCTCCTCCCTTTCGCATAAGACATGAGAAATAGATTTTAGCACATGCAAAGAAAAGACAGCACAAGACAAAAACATAAATCTTGGATGGCTGTGCTCCTTTTAAATTCCTTATCTGAAAACAATTTTTATATAAATATGAAAATTGAATTTTTTTCTTCTTTCATTAGTAGTAATTTTTAAAATTTTGTGCACTCTTTTAGTTAAATTATTACTTTATCTTAGTTTTAAGATTTTTACTTCAAATGATAATTTTGATAGACAAAAAAAAGCCAAATATTTTTTTAAAGATAATTTCCTTTATATCACCATGAGATTTAGGACCTTATTCTTAATTATGTGATCTTAATGTTCATTTTTTCCAAGATGCCATGAAGATCAAAAATGCCAAGTTACACCAGCAACAGGAGTCTGGCTACATTCTTATCAGAAGGAGGGTGTGTTGGCAGAGAATGAGCAAATTCAGGGGGTTCATTGCACAAGAGCAAGGGGGCAAGTTCAGCAAAAAGTAGTCAAGGCAAAGAAAAACTCATCATTTCCATGAATATACAATCAAGCTTTGAACAACTCACCCTCCCGTGTATTATAAATTGATATCTGCCAAGGTCACTGTTTTATGCCAGACTGATTTCCATACATCTGCTCATAAAGGAACATTTGAAACTGACACATGGCTCATGTGCCAAAAATTCAGTTTTAGCATCATCAACATCTTTGTCACTAGAATAGGGCAATTTCATGCAGTTATTTTAATATAATATTGCAGTTTCTTTACAGTATTTTTTTTATTTTAGCCTCAGAAGTTTTGCAAAGGTGTTGCTTGTTTAGGAAGGTGGGGTAAAGGAATAAGGATGATGGAAATAGGGGGTAGCAGTGACTTGGTATTCATTGTCTTTCACTTACATTTAAGACTTCAGGTAAGATTTTGTTTGTAAGAAGAAGGTGAAAGTTGCTGGTAAAAAGAATTTGAAAATTACTGCTTTTTTATATAGGAATAAACACAAAAATATGTGTTGATGAAAATCACGAGTATCATACATTTAAAATTGATGCAAAGTAGTATCAAACACAATAATACTTATGCATTTTCAGCTGAATTGGGTGCTCAAGGTCCTTAAGCTGGTTGACCACCTATGGCTTGGTGGAACACAGTGAAAAATAAAGAGCATGAACAAAATATTGTCATGGCAGCATCTAACAATGGAGATATGATAAGAGTTATTTTTAAATTTATTTTTGTTGTAGCTTTTGGAAGCACAAAATATGTTGAATCTTCCTATACATTTTTAGGAGTATAATATACAGTAATTCCTGTACATATATTCCAAGAACATGTTCATAAGTCCAACCTGTTAGTATGTACAACAAAGTTAGCCTAGGTTTTCAACTAACACAATTAGCTATATTGTATTGTACTGTTATAGGTTCATAATACTTTTCACACAAATAATACATAAAAACAAATGTAAAAAATAAAGAAAACATTTTAATTTTATAGTACAGTAGCTAGAAAAATACAGAGGTACAGGACAACAGCTGGCATACAGGGGCATGTTCACACTCTTGAAAGTTTGCAACTTGAAGGTTCATATGTAAAAGAATCACTGTATGTAAAGGAAAGTGGTCTGTATTGTAAATCCATGAAGACAGAAAGAGTTCTACTGAAGAGGTTTCAATATCTCAGCACTGGGCAAAGAAATGTGTCTTCAAAAACACAGTTTTGACCTAGGTCTGTTCTGTAACTGTGTCTGGAAACACAGTCTTTGACATACAGGTTTTCTCAACATTCAGTTAAGTTCAGTTCAGTCGTTCAGCTGTGTCCAACTCTTTGCAACCCTATGAATCGCAGCATGCCAGGCCTCCCTGTTGTTTATCACCAACTCCCAGAGTTCACTCAGACTCACGTCCTTCGAGTTCGTGATGCCATCCAGCCATCTCATCCTCTGTTGTCCCCTTCTTCTCCTGCCCCCAATCCCTCCTAGCATCAGAGTCTTTTCCAATGAGTCAACTCTTCGCATGAGGTGGCCAAAGTAGTGAAGTTTCAGCTTTAGCATCATTCTTTCCAAAGAAATCCCAAGGTTGATCTCCTTTAGAATGGATTGGTTGGATCTCCTTGCAGTCCAAGGGACTCTCAAGAGTCTTCTCCAACACTACAGTTCAAACGCATCAATTCTTCAGCGCTCAGCCTTCTTCACAGTCCAACTCTCACATTAGCACTATATATATTTGGGGTGAGATAATTCCTTAGAATGAGGTGTTGCCCTGAGTGCTGTAGGATGTTTAGCAGCATCTCTGGCCTCTCTCACTAGATACCAGTATCATCCTTCCCCTCACCCTTCCTCCACCCAAATGTAAAAAAAAAAAAAAAAAAAAATACCTCAGATAAAGCCAAATGTTACCAAAGGGCAAGGGTCAGGGGAATCATCCATGCTGAGAACTACTGATATTAACTGTAAGACCAAATCTGGTAAATCCTCAAAATATACAAATAGGTCACAAAACTCCATATTGAAAGAAAAAGACAATATAATCAAAAAGTGAAACAGGAACTTCCAGATGTACCAGCTGTGTTTAGAAAAAGCAGAGGAACCAGGGTTCAAATTGCCTACATCCACTGGATCATAGAGAAACCAAACATCTACTTCTGCTTCATCGACTATGCTAAAGGCTTTGATATGTGTGGATTAGAACTAACTATGGAAAATTCTTAAAGAAATGGGAATACCAGACCACCTTACCTGTCTCCTGCACAACCTATATGCAAATCAAGAAACAACAGTTAGAACTGGACATAGAACAACAAACTAGTTCCAAATTGGGGAAGGAGTACTTCAACGCTGGATATTGTCACTCTGCTTATTTAACTTAATGTGGAGTACATGATTTGAAATGCCAGGCTGGATGACTCTCAAGCTGGAACCAAGACTGCTGGGAGAAATATCAACAAACTCAGATATGCAGATGATGCCACCCTAATGGCAGAATGTGAAGAGGAACTAAAGAGCCTCTTGATGAAAGTGAAAGAGGAGAGTGAAAAAAGCTGATTTAATATTCAACATTCAAAAAACTAAGGTTATGGTATCTGGTCCCATCACTTCATTGCAAATAAGTGATGAGAATATAAGTGTTGAGGAAAGAAAGGAAAGAGTGACAAACTTTATTTCCTTGGGCTCCAAAATCATTGCAGACAGACACTGCAGCCATGAAGTTAAAAGACATTTGCTCCTTGGAAGAAAAGCTATGACAAATCTGGACAATGTATTAAAAAGCAGAGGCCATTTTTCCAGGGAAGGTCTGTCTATTCAAAGCTATGGTTTTTCCAGTAGTCATGTGCAAATGTGAGATTTTGACCATAAACATGCTGAGAACCAAAGAATTGATGCTTTTGAACTATAGTGTTGGGGAAAACTCTTGAGAGTCCCTAGGACTGCAAGGAGACCAAACCAGCCAATTCTAAAGGAAATCAGTCCTGAAAATTCATTGGAAGGACTGATGATGAAGCTGAAGATCCAATACTTTGGCCCCTGATGTGAAGAGCCAACTTATTGGAAAAGACCCTGATGCCAAGAAGAATTGAGTAAAGGAGGAGACGGGGGTGACAGAGGATAAGATGATTGTATGGCATCATTGACACAATGGACATGAGTTTAAGAAAACTCCAGGACATAGTAAAGGACAAGGAAGCTTGGGGTGGCAAAGCTGGGGTGGCAAAGAGTCAGATACAACTTAATGACTGAACAACAACAGCAATCAAAAAATAGACAAAAGACTTAAATAGACATTTTTCCAAAAAGGCATACAGATGGCAAGAAGCACTTGAAAAAGATGATCAATATTGCTAATTCAGTTCAATTCAGTCACTTAGTCTTGTTTGAATCTTCGTGACCCCATGAATCGCAGCACACCAGGGCCTCCCTGTCCATCACCAACTCCCGGAGTCTACTCAGATTAATGTCCATTGAGCCGGTGATGCTATCCAGCTAGCTCATCCTCTGTCATTCCCTTCCCCTCCTGCCCCCAATCCCTCCCAGCATGAGTCTTTTCCAATGAGTCAACTCTTCACATGAGGTGACCAAAGTAATTAGAGTTATGCAAATCAAAACTACAGCGAAATATCACCTCACCAGTCACGATGGCTGGCACCAAATAGTTTACAATAATAAAAGCTTGAGAAGGTATGGAGAAAAGGGAACCCTACTTCATTGTTGGTAGGAAAGTGAATTGGTGCCACCACTATTGAAAGCAGTACAGAGGTTCCTTTAAAAATTAAAAATAGAACTACCATATGATCCAGGAATCCCACTCCTGGAAAAAAAGGAAATCCTAGTTTGAAATGATACACACACACCACAGTGTTCATAGCAGCATTATTTATAATAGCCAAGACATGGAAACAGCCCAAGAGCCTAGAAACAGATGAATGGGTTAAGGAAGATATATGTACAGTGGAATATTACTCAGCAATAAAAAAAGAATGAAATATTGCCATTTGCAGAAACACAGATGGACCTAGAGAATACTGTACTTAGTCAAGACAGAAAAAGATAAATATACTATATGATATCACCTATATGTGAAATCTAAAAATATACAAAACAGAAACAGATTTATAGACAAAGAAAACAAACATGGTTACTAAAGAGGAGAGGGAGGAAGGGAGGAACAAATTAAGAGTATGAGATTAACAGATACAAGCTATTACATATAAAATAGATAAGCAACAAGGATTTACTATATAACAGTGAATTACATTCAATAATTGTAATAACCTTTAATGAAATATAATCTGGAAAATACACTTGAGTTACTTTGCTATATACCTGAAACTAATACAATATTATAAATCAGCCATACTTTAGTAATTTAAATAGAGACTAAGTCTGATAGATAAACCATAATCTTAAAGTGATCCTAGGATTATTTCACATATTTTTGAGAACATAGAAACCAAAATAAAAAAAGATATTATTGATATATTAATTGTCTTTCAGAAAATCACAGTTCTCCCACTATTATCCTTTAGATCCCATTCTCCAGGCATTATTCTTAAGTAAATGAATTCAGCTGAGGCTGTCCTGTGCTTAGTCATTCAGTAATGCCTGAATCTCTGTGACCCCTATGGACTCCTTTGTCCACAGGAATTCTCCAGGCAAAAATACTGGCATGGGTTGCCATGTTCTCCTATAGGAGATCTTCCCAACTCAGGGATCAAACCCAGGTCTCCCACATTTCAGGTGGATTCTTTACCATCTTAGCCACCAGAGAAGCCCAAGAATACTGGAGTGGGTAGCCGAGCCCTTCTTCAGGGGATCTACCCCACACAGGAGTCTAACCAGGATCTCCTGCACTGCAGGCTGATTCTTTACCAGCTGAGCTACTAAGGAAGTTCTCAGTGGAAGCTGTTGTATCATATTATGAAATTTGTTGATTTCTAAAACATTCCTCTACTATTCTCTATGTCTATTTTGTGCTTTTTACTATATAACAGTGAATTACATTCAATAATTGTAATAACCTTTAATGAAATATAATCTGGAAAATACACTTGAGTTACTTTGCTATATACCTGAAACTAATACAATATTATAAATCAGCCATACTTTAGTAATTTAAATAGAGACTAAGTCTGATAGATAAACCATAATCTTAAAGTGATCCTAGGATTATTTCACATATTTTTGAGAACATAGAAACCAAAATAAAAAAAGATATTATTGATATATTAATTGTCTTTCAGAAAATCACAGTTCTCCCACTATTATCCTTTAGATCCCATTCTCCAGGCATTATTCTTAAGTAAATGAATTCAGCTGAGGCTGTCCTGTGCTTAGTCATTCAGTAATGCCTGAATCTCTGTGACCCCTATGGACTCCTTTGTCCACAGGAATTCTCCAGGCAAAAATACTGGCATGGGTTGCCATGTTCTCCTATAGGAGATCTTCCCAACTCAGGGATCAAACCCAGGTCTCCCACATTTCAGGTGGATTCTTTACCATCTTAGCCACCAGAGAAGCCCAAGAATACTGGAGTGGGTAGCCGAGCCCTTCTTCAGGGGATCTACCCCACACAGGAGTCTAACCAGGATCTCCTGCACTGCAGGCTGATTCTTTACCAGCTGAGCTACTAAGGAAGTTCTCAGGGAAGCTGTTGTATCATATTATGAAATTTGTTGATTTCTAAAACATTCCTCTACTATTCTCTATGTCTATTTTGTGCTGTATGACCCATAAAATGTGAGATCTTGGTGAAAGAACTATACTTTATTGTGAGAATCTTTTAATATTCATTTTGGGTAAAATAATGGTATAAAATTTAGCCTGATTTTCACTGGGTTTCAAATAAAATTGAGATAACTGGAAAACTTTTTAAATTTTTAATAAGATTTGTGACTATATCAATTTAAAAATTGTGGTAACAATTTTTATTTTGTGAATAATTTACAGCACAAGAAAACCTAATCAATAACTCTATGACCTTTTCAACAAATACTAAGTAAGCAACCACCAAATACAAGACACTGAGAGTGAAGTAATGAATGTGAATTCACCATACGCAGGCACTAACATTGCTCTGTCTAAGCCTAAAAGGCACAGATTCTTTCAGCTCACTCTATCGGTACACTGTTGGGGAATATCCTCTTCTATTAAAAAGAAAAAAGGTAGAAACTCAGAAATTTAGTCTCCATGTAGTTATACCATCTGCCCTTTCTCATTAGGGACTCTGGAGTGCTGCCTATAAATATATTGTTCAACTTTCAGCTAGTGTTTCGGGCAGAGTTAACACTCAGAATTTGGATATCATTACCTCAGCAGTTCTTTCACTGCAAAATTGTCCTTTTATATTCATGGCTTCTTTTTCAACCCTAAGTTCTTATCACCAGTACCTTGACCTGATAAAAATGTTTTTTTCTGCCCATTCTGCTGCTCTAGCCATGGAGACAGGGGAGTATACTCTGACACAATTCTACATTCTCATAATTTTAACACCTTGTAGTTCCAGATTTTTAAGTGTGAGCTCTCATTTGCCCTCTCTCTGCTTTTGGATGCTTTTAAGTTTCTTTAAATGGTCGTTCTATAATTCAATTTTTATACTTGTTATTTCTTGGAGATTTCATGTGACCTGTTACTCCTACCATCATTATGTATCTTTAATTTTTAATTTTGTCTTGAAATAGTATTTCTAGATCTCAAAGAAATAGCTCTTATTTTGAAAAACACTAAAATATCCAAAAGAAGAAATCACAATTTCAACAATTGAGATACACTTTCACAAATGAAATAAGAAATGCGTACCATTGTCCTTTTACAGATTATTGAATTTCTCTAAATATATACTTTCCTTTTCATTAA